>JARBDR010000613.1:367149-502149 GCA_029721355.1 Tegillarca granosa
AACGTCTCGTTATTCAGGGAAAACGTCACGTTATGCGACTCTATTGCCAATAGAAATAATAGTTCGCAAATGCTTTGAGGTATCACGTGGTACGCTGTGGAATTCCATTAAGTGTTACACACAACTTTTTCTCTTATCAATATTTTTTAGAAAAAAAATCAGGTTATGTTTTGTTTGACAACCCTACATTAAACTATATAAATATGCATAAGATATTTAGTTTTAATTGTGTCATGTCCCAAAATTGAAATTGATTTATTCCCTAATTTGAGTTGAGTTTGCACTCAATTGAGTCAATGATTGTAAAACAGAGGTCTGAATTGAAACAACTCTAAAATATTTCTAAAGTGGCTTCATTTACATGTATGGTAATTCTGTATTTTAAAAATTTAATTTTAATTTTCAGCATCAAAATCAAAGCAGAATTTTCAGATGACGGCGAAACCAACATGTGCACTGATGTTTTGCGTTTTAAATTATGGTAATCCTCCGAAAAACAAAAAACACGCTATCGGATGTGATCGGTGTGAATGTTCTTTATAAATATTTTCTGAAACTTAAACTGCGTTTTATTTATATAGGCCTTGTATTATAAGAGTAGCAGCTTACCGAGTCCTTAAAGTGCTGACATTCATACCCAGACTGTCTTATGATACAATGGTAGACCGTTGTCTCTTATTTTTTGCATATTTTCGAACCCCACTAGGGCAGATCCTAGTATAGGAATTTATCAGTTTGCTTGCCGAAGGTCAGTGGGATTTTTGGACACTTCAGTTTCTTCTTCCATCTCAGAACTGTCAGCCTCGATATAAATAAAGTATTTTGACTTAAAACACCATTACTGAATCCCACATTTAAATTATTTCTATTAAAAATACTATATTTTAACGGGTTTTATTTTTTTTGTGAAAGAATCTGGATTTGGGCGTAAAACACGCGTACTCTATTCCAATCTAAAATGAAATTTGTTTTACTTCAAGAAATACTATATTTACCCATTATTTTTCGTGAAAGAAACTTAATTTTGCGTAAAACACCATTACTACATTCCATTGTATGATTTTTTTTTATTAAAAAACCTATTTACCGTTATTTTTGCCATGAAGGAATCTGGATTGGGCGTAAAACACTTATCCATTACACTCTATACATTTGAAATTTGTTTTATTTAAAGAAATACTATATTTAATTGTTTATTTTACCGTGATAAAAATATCAAGAAAATGGATCTAAATTCATCGCTCATTCCGAATGTAAATCCTATATTACAAAATGAACAAATCTGATAGCATGTGGGAAACAAAACCCAGTATGGATCGGGTGTCAAGTTTGCCATTGAATATGACATTTCTACCACAAAGCTGGCGTTTTTATCCAAGAACATAGTGCATATATTGATACTGGTGTCTCCGAGATGAGAAATTGTATTACTAAAAATATAACCATTATGGTTGTCCGCCGTTTCGTACGTTCTTCTTGTGAAGTTATTGTTCGGGCGCCTTTCATTGCCTTTGCTGTTAATTTTCACAATAAGATATAGAGTCGTCATAATTATAATGACACAAAAAATCAAGTCCAACGTTCCCAGTGTTTATACTTAATAAAAAACAATCAAATGGGGATAACTCACAGAGTTGAAATTTAACGAAACGCACGTGTTGTCTGGATAATGATGAGCGAATGAGGAATTAACAGATTGCAAAGGGAGATAGGTTTGAGTTCTTGTATGTATGTCACCGTTATATCTGGCACACAGACTGCCAGGCTTGTCAAAAATGAAAATAATAACAATTTGTAAGTATTTTTCACGGTGCAAAACTGCGGACCTCTGAACGGAAACTGAAGAACGAGAAATCTCTGTATAGCTAAACTTGTGGTAATTAAAATTGAATAAGAATGGAACACAACAGAAAAATTAGTTAATGTCGATTGAATCAAACACATCGGATATGTTAACGGGGTTTCTGCATTGTACAAGGTGTAATTATCGGATTCAAACCACTCACCAGTAATCCCTTTAAGGAGTTTGAAATCGTTAAAGCGACAAGAAAAACGGACGTGGAATTCGCAATCCTCTTCTTGCGAATACATATACCACAAAAATATTGAAAACACACGTTAAGTAACAAAGTATTGGCAAAACCATCCCTCCGTGTATGCCAAAAATTTTGTGAATTAATACAAAATCCGTATTTGTATGTGTTTGTGAAATATTCCATGTAGAGTTAAAATCATTTATCTGTTCAATTCCTACGTCATCCATTGTTGAACAAGACCAAAAATCCAGCAAAATTTAAAACCTTTCAATAATCTCTTTACAAGCAGTTCCAAAATTGAGACCTATATTGGTTGTGTTTCACAAGAAATTAACATCAACACTATCACTTCCTAAAAAAGATTTTCTAAAACCATACACGCCAATATATAACTCGACTGATTGTGAACTCATCCAACTGATGTAAATAACGAGTTCTTCCGAAATTTGCTGATTGATGTTGTCTTGTTCACTGTTTATCAAGGTATCAAGCTGTATTACCAGTCGATCGTAAATTTATATGTATAATTTATCTACTCATTGCCTTGACAAACCATTATTGATTTGGACATATCGGAAATCAATTCAAATTGAAACTGAATCAGCAATGATAATTTTGTTATTTTCAATTACACAGCTGATGTCCAGGTTATGGGTCAAAGCTATAAGGAATTAACACTACAGAACCAGATAACTATCCGCCATTCATATCTCAAATAACTGACCGATTTCGATTCGACGACAACCGTCGCCAATTTCTTAAATTACATTATGCAAACAAAGGCATAGATGCTATTAATATTTCTAATATACTACTTAACAAAGTAGTACAATCTAAGTCCCTACTTATTTCAAATATAACTCGCCACCTCTAATTTCCTACTCATACAATAAACCCACTGCATCCAAATTTTCGACTATAAACATACTTTGCAGTGCCTAAACTTTCATAAACTTTACTCCACCTTCCTGCTCTTGCTCAGCGTCCCCATATATTTATAAACCAGCTGGGCATGTAGTAACAAGTGATCTCAATATTATTGAGAATACTAAATTAAGATGTCTTCTTTCAAAAGGCCCTAAATACAGGGAGGCTAACCTTTTACTTGGGGACAGAATTTCAAAATTATTATGGATTCTGTTGAAGAGTATGCTAGAGGTTGGGCTAAATTAGAAGAGGTAGAGCTTGATACTTTATCCGACTGGATGAGGACAATTAGAAATTTTGTCAAGTCAAGGATTGCAAAACTTTATGGGTCCTTTGGGTACTAAACCTTCTTTAGTGCTCAGGGACCCTGAGGTTTCTGCGGTCCTTACTGACATACATAACAGGTATGTTGTTGTCCCTGCTGATAAAGCTTCTAATAACATTATTTTCGTTTGCAAGAAATTCTATGTTGAATGTCTTATTAAGGAGCTTGGTTTAGATAGTATATCAGAGAATCCTACTTATACCAAAACTAATTTTACAAAAGATGAAGTTCTTTCCAATCATAGGGGAGTCCTTGAGTCTTTTGGTATTAATTTAAAACAGACAGAACTTGACCTGCATTACTTGTATTGGATTCCAAAACTTCACAAAATCCATACAAGGAAAGATATATAGCAGGTTCCTCTACATGTACTACTAAATCATTATCAGTAATTCTAACACAAAATTATGACAGTCGTCAAAGATGGCCTTCAGACTTATTCAGATAGAGTCTATTCTACATCTGGCATCAACCAAATGTGGATTCTCAAAAATTCTAAAGAACTACTTGACCATTTTGTCTCTAATACTCTATCTTCGGTAAAAAGTATAAAAACTTTTGATTTTTCTACCCTTTACACCACTATCCCTCATGCTAAATTGAAAGAACGTCCTAAAACAAATCATTCACTTTTCATTTTTTTTACAAAAACGGTAAACCAAGATATAAATATCTAGTGCTCAACAGGGATTCTGGTTATTTTGTAAAACACCATACAGACTGCAAACAAAAATATACTGAAGATACCATCAACAAATGTTAGAGTTTTTGATAGACAATATATTTGTTGTTTTTGGCAATATTATCTTCAGCAAACAACCGTCATACCAATGGGCACAAACTGTGCGCCTTTACTTGCTGATTTGTTTCTTTATTCATATGAATCAGAATTTTTACAGAACCTTGTCAAATCTGGAAAAAAGACTGTCGCTAAATCATTCAACTACACATACAGATATATAGATGACGTTCTTTCTCTAAATACTCACAAATTTGGAGAATATGTGAATGTCATCTATCCAAGTGAGCTTGAAATAAAAGACACGACAGATTCTCCATGTTCTGCTTCATATTTGGACTTATACCTCAATTATGACACCCATGAAAGGTAACATCTGAAGCTATACGACAAACGTAATGACTTCAATTTTTCTATTGTCAACTTTCCGTTTCTTTGCAGTAATATCCCTGCTTCTCCTGCGTATGGTGTATATGTTTCACAATTAATACGGTACGGTAGAGCTTGTTCCCACTATGGGAACTTTCTGTAACGAAGCAAATTACTTACAATTAAATTGTTGACACAAGGATATTGCAAGCCTAGACTAATCAGGGCCCTTAAAAAGTTTTTATGGCCGTCATCACAATATTGTTGATAAGTATGTAGTCACTGTATCCCAACTTATACTGGATATATTTGACTTACCATAGTTCTTTGTTCCTTTCATTCTCAAAATTGACTTGCACGTGACGGGTGTAGCTAGCTAAACAGGAGGTGCTTACCCTTCCGGAGCACCCGGCCTCACTTCCTTGATGGAAGTTCTCGTGTATCACCTATTTTGCCAGTTTGCAAAGTTTTTACTTTGTTTTTGGGATTGTGATATGGACAAGGACTGGTATGTTTGTTTTATATATATATATATATATATATATATATATATATATATATATATATATATATATATATATATATATATGTGTGTGTGTGTGTGTGTGTGTGTGTGTGTGTGTGTGTGTGTGTGTGAATTTTAATCGCCACCTACGCAAACTACTTCATTTATTTTATGGCGTTTTTTATAATCCAATCAATTTTTTTTAATGACTTTTGATACTCCGATTTTCTCTGTATTGAAATTAAACAGAATGTATCAATAAAGGAAATAAATTGAAAAAAACCGTGTGCTTGGTAATGGCGAACGCAACCAGGGACGTAAAATCCAGACAAATAGAACAATAAAATCAAAGAATATTTTTAATAATACGGCCTATGAAGGAAGGAATTATTATTATTATTATTTCTATTATAAATATTATTATTATTGTTGATGTTGTTGTTGTTGTTGCTGTTGCTGTTGTTTTGTTGTTGTTGTTGTTGTTGTTGATGATGATGATGAGGGCCAATTGGTCTACAGCGCTCTCGCTGCCTACGTTCGAATCCCACACTGGCAGATTTTAGTGAGAGAAAGTTTATCAGTTTCCTTGCCGAAGGTCAGTGGGTTAAGGCAGTCAGATATCCTCTAACATTCCAGAAAGAATTGCTTCCAAATAAGTTAAAGAGTTTTTTTCATCCTTAAATTTCATTACTAAACATATAGTTTAGTTACATGTTTTGCAATAAGCAAAGTGCCTATACATTTTTTTCATTATTTTATATGAACATTTTAGCTAAATCAGAGGGCGTATAGATAAGTTCCTTAAATTGTTTAAATACTTAAATGTCCTTGACAGACACACCACTGATAAAAACGAGATATATAAACTTAATCAGATGTTTGACTGGTTTCCTATTTATATATGCTGCGCTCAGTTTGAATACCGTCTACGATAAAGGTGACCATATCTATTAAGTGGATGTATCTGTTAGTTCACATCGAGAAGAAAAACATATAGCTGTTTGTTTTAATATTATCGATACTGTAAGTAACATTGAAAAAAATGACAACTTATTATAAATAGTTTAATTTGTGACGCGTCGGAAGATCGTTAATCCAAAAAAGTTATTACGATTTGCAAACAAAGAGACGTGATTTATAGAAAATAATGGCAACATCATCAGAATCCACAAAAGATATTGGTGTAACGACGTGTCCTATTTGTCTGGAGGAATTTAAAACACCAAAATGTCTCCCATGTCTTCATAATTTCTGTGAGACATGTCTAAACTCGTATATAATTTCCGCCTTTAAAAGTAAAAGTAAAAGCAAAGTACTGAAATCCCAATTTAAATGTCCTGTTTGTAGAGATCAAGTTACGCCTCCCGATACAACAGTGGCGCATAAAGAATGGGCGAAACAATTTCGATTAAATCATTTGATAGTTTCATTGATTGCTCAAAATAAACTGAAGGCAAAAGAAAAGCTGTGTGATCCTTGTAAATCGATGAATGATGACGTCATAGCAGTATCATGGTGTCATGACTGCAACGAAGCCCTCTGTCAGATGTGCTTGAGCGTACATATGAAGCTTAAAGTATTAAAGGACCATGATTTAAAAAATATAGATGAATTAGAAGATGCACCAGTGATAAATTCAGTGCAGTCATGTGAAAACCACAAAGGAAAAAAAGTCGAAGCGTTTTGCCAGGACCATAACCAGCCATGTTGTGCGACATGTTTAGCCATTTATCATCGTAGATGTGATCACGTGACAACACTCGAAGAAGCAGCTAATAGAATACTAGAATCCAAGGATCTTTTAGACCTATTAGAACGCTTGAAACGTACCAGTGCCTTAAACCAAGATATTATAAATGAGAAAAAGGAGAACATCAAGATGTTGGAAGATAAGAAATGTGATATTGAAAAAGAATTACAAAAAACAAGACAAAAGATCATAGATAGCTTTGATAAGCTGCAATGGTCATTTATGCAAAAGTTAACACAAAACCACAACCAGAATGTAAAGGAACTGACTGACTCTATAAATGATATAGAAAACAGAAATAAAGTTATTCAAAACTGTTTAAATTTGATAGAAACCTGCAAGATACGTTCCAGTGAGACTCAAGTGTTCTTAGAAATGAAGAAAATACTAGAGAGAGAGAAAGAACAGGTGGAAGAATTAGAACAAATACTGGCCAAACATAAAAACTTTGAATACGAGTTTAGGCTGGATGACGAAATAAAAAAGCTGATTACAAAGTTACAGGCGATTGGACAGATAGATGTTACCGAGAAAGTGAGTTTATCTGCTGCAAGATATCCCAAACCTGACTGTCCTGAAAGAATGAATTTAAAAGAATGCACTCCTCAACTGGTATCTTCTTTTTCTACCAAAGACAAATGTGGAGTTCATTCATATGTTTATGGAGGTTGTTTTATGTCAGATAACACATTACTGTTACCGTTTTTTGACACAAAGAGACTTGCTTTATTTAATAGTAATTGTGAACTGATCAAACAAAGTTGTGACTCATCAGATAGCGTATACGATGTCTGTAAGCTTGATCCTTCTACTGTAGTAGTAACAAAATGTCATGGCAATGTTATTGACTACATTAACATTCCAACACTAACAGTAAATAAGACAGTATCAGTAGGTGTCTGGTGTGCTGGAATAACTAGTTGTGACAACAAACTTTATGTCGGATGTGAAAACAAACTATTGATATTAGATAAAGATGGAAAGAAAGAGAAGGAAATCAACACAAACGGTGAGGTAAAAGGTGTAACTATCATTAATCGTGGAGAGAAGAAGATTGTTTACACTAACTACAACAATCACTCTTGTCACTTTGTTAGAGCCAGTGACCTACAAAAAATTAAAAGATTCACACATCCTGAGTTAAAATTTCCCTATGGTGTAACATCAGACAGGGAGGGAAATGTTTATATTGCTGGATGTTTATCAGGAAATGTATTTCAGTTATCATCAGAGGGAAATCTATTACGTGTTTTACTTCAAGGTTTTAACGAACCTCGTGGAATTCAGTTTGATGTTGACACTGACCGATTCTTTATCTCCTACTCTTATCCCGCAAAAGTAAACATTTACCATATGATACAGCCCGAAAAAAATGAGTTAAAATGAAATTATAACAACAACAACAACAGCAACAATTATTATTATTATTATTATTATCATTATTGTCATTATTATTATATCTTTTATTTGTAACTTAAATAGAGAACAATTAATGGTGGAATCAATAACAGACTGTGGACTTTAGCTGTTTATCATATACAATGTACTTTCATAATTCTATTATTACTATTATTTTTATTATTATTTTTTTCTTATTATTATTATTATTATTTCACGATAAAACAAGAAAATATAGAAACAATATGAAATAAAGGGTTTTTAATGAAAAATCTCAAAATATTAAAATGGCAATGGCTCAAGGAGTGAAGTTGTTTAGAGTTACCTCGCTACATTAAAATGACCATGGGTCAAGGAGTGAAGTTGTTTAGTGTTACCTTGCTACAATAATATGACCTTGGGTCAAGGAGTTGAGTTGTTAAGAGTTACCTTGCTACATTATAAAAACAATGGTTTAAGGAGTGGAGTTGTTTAGAGTTACCTCGTTACAATAAAATGACAATATTGTTTAGAAATAGCTCGCTACTTCAAACGACTAGCTCAAAGAGTGGAGTTGTTTAGAGTTACCTCGCTACATTAAAATGACTGGCTCAAAGAGTGGAGTTGTTAGAGTTACCTCGCTACATTAAAATGACTATCTCAAAAAGTGGAGTTGTTTAGAGTTACCTCGCTAAATTAAAATGACTGGCTCAAAGAGTGGAGCTGTTTAGAGTTACCTCGCTACATTAAAATCACTGGCTCAAAGAGTGGAGTTGTTTAGAGTTACCATCCTACATTTAAATCGCAATGGCTCAAAGAGTGGAGTTGTTTGGAGTTACCATGCTATATTTAAATCGCAATGGCTCAAAAACTGGAGTTGTTTAGAGTTAGCTTGCTACATTAAAATGACAATGACTCAAAAAGTGAAGTTGTTTAGATTTACCTTGTTACAGTCAAAAGACAATGGTTCAAGGAGTGGAGTTGTTTAGAGTTACAGAGCTCGACGTTCTGATCAACATTATTTCACTTCTATCAAAGTGAAAATTTATGGTCTGGTAGAGTTAACCGGAGTTCACAGAAAAATGTACTTACATTAAGTAGGCGAACTTACTTCTTCATACTAGAATTTGCCCAACCCGGATTCAAAATTATGCGACGAGAGACAATATTATTGTAATCATACGCTTAAGAGCACTTGTCCACCGATCCACCCCCCCAACCTAAAAACATAATGACATATTTTAGACAAATTGAGAGAACCTAAGTCATATTATTGGTTTTATATCCCAGACATGATTTTAACTGATATCAAGGACCGTAAAATAAGAGAAAAATACCGAAAGATTAAAATATCATCAGAGGTCAGACTTTGGATTGTGCAATAAAAACCCAGAAAATCGGTGAAAACCTATGTTCTGAAAACAAACTTACAAACTTTCTTTTTCAAAATCGTATTCTAATCCCGATCGGAATTCATATTACGATTGTGAAAACCGCTGTGTTCGGTAAGTACGCTCTTCAAAACGTGCAGTAACCAAGGTGTTTGTAATGGTGTAAGGTAAATGGATCCGGGGTTAATCACTACGATAAATTTTAATAGCATTTTTTTTCTGAGAAAACATGAGAAAATTTAAAACCCCGTTATGAATTTTAGCTTGAATGGAGGCTGTTACTTTAGAGTCGGGTGAAAAAAAAACCTATGACCGAAGTATGTTGATTACAGCTACGTTCGATTTTTTTTTTTTTGTTTTGTTTTTTTTTTTTTTTGATCAGATATGTGGAAAAGGTACATGGATCCGCTTTAGACCTCTCAGTCAAGGTTTTTTTCGTTTTGATTTTAAATGTAATTGTTAAAAGTTATGCAGCAATATTTCAGTTATTTGCGACAAGAACAGTTTCGTAGTTTTAATGGATAAATCTGAAAAATATTTTATGCATGTTTTATGGTCTGTAAAGGAATATCGCATATCAAGGCGACTTTAGAGTTATCTCATAGTTTGTATGCCGCAAGCAAACAAATACCACATCTTGGGTGCTCAATTTTTTAGGGCCACTGCGGTAGCTAAGTTGGTAGAGTGCTCGCTCCGTAAGTGAAAGGTCGTGGGTTCGAACCCCGGCCGGGTCTGACCCAAGACTTAAAAGTGGGTAGTGACTGTTATTTTGCCAAGCACTCGGCATTACGAAATGAAAGTCATGGTTCTTTTGGATGGAAACTTAAAATAAACGAGGTTCCGTGTCATGGGACGATAAAGAACCCTGCTGTATAATGTCATCAGCGCAACGCACAGGCAAAATTTTTGCACTTTCGCCTATAGCTGGTGACGTCTCGATATAAGTGAAATATTCTTGACTGGGACGTTAAACACCATTACTCAACTGAACTCAACTCATTTTTTTATATTTAAATCTTAAATTCGAGCCCGAGGCGAGAAAGTACAATATAAAATTGAAAAATTATTTAACTATGATCCAATTGGACTTCGAGCAAAGTACCTCCCATTCTTTATGCGGATTCTCTACCATTAAGCGACTGATTGAATAAATAAATAAATAGTATCTAGAGATAATTACTTTGATAACAGGTACATACGATTCACCACAATCCATAATCTAAATATTGTCTTAAACATACACCAATGTTACCGAATTAGTTTAATTATTGCACTCATGTCGTCAGAAAAGTAAGTTTTAAAAATCATATATTAAACAATTTCGTTTACATGTTATAATTCGTGGGTCAAGGTATCCACGAAAATGAAATCGGGCCACCACGAAAATTGATGATTTCACAGTATTGTCTTAAATATACACATGCTAATGCCTCGATGTAAATGAAATATTCTTAACTGGGAAGTTAAATTTCATTTAAAAGAATCAATCCTTGTTTGAGTAATTTACACGGCAATGTTTCAAGCACAAGTAACAGTTAATTGAGAATTGAGAATATGAGAATATGGCATAACCATCATCCTGTGTAAACTATTGTTAAATTCTGTCCGAATTCACATGCAGCTGATTTGCAAATCAACCAGAATGTCGATTGATCTCGTGATGGATCGATAGTATTTATTACTACTAATCTAAAGCTGATTACTTGAGCTAAAAACCAATAAAACAAAAACTTGTCCGCCATTTTCTTCAGTCAGTTCTTTATCTTTAGCATCATGCAGAAAAACTGATAAAAGAGTAAAACTGGGTACGAAATAGTAATGGTACAAAATGATCATGGTACGAAATGATCATGGGACGAAATAGTCATGATACTAAATTATCATGGTACGAAATGATCATGGTACAAAATAGTAATGGTACAAAAAGATCATGGTACGAAATGATCATGGGACGAATTGATCATGGTACAAAATTATCATGGTACGGAACGATCATGGTACGGAATGCTCATGGTACGAAATGATTATGGTACGAAATAGTAATGGTACAAAATGATCATAGGACGAATTGATCATGGTACAAAATGATCATGGTACGAAATAGTAATGGTATAAAATGATCATGGTACGAAATAGTAATGGTACGAAATGATCATGGTACAAAATGATTATGGTACAAAATGATCATGTTACAAAATGACTAACTACACATTTAAACCTAGAAAACTTTTGGCAACCAGCTTTTAATGTCATATCAAAAACTTCCTCAAGAATGACTAGATGAACATCTCTAAACAAACTGGGGATGATAAAGATTTTGTAGTTTTATTTTTATTGTTGATTCTGGTAGACTTAGAACTTGTCTGTCTCCTTCAGTAAAGATTTTAAAAAAGCAAACAAATGCACTTACAAACAGTCGAAGAAACCAGGAACATTTATAATTAAATACAGTTTATATTTATTATTCATACATTTTTATTTTTACAATTGTAATTAAACCGGAGTGTGCATGACCAAGTTAAACTAGGAAGGCTTTTTATCTCTCCTAAATGCAGAGAACTTGATGTCTGAGCAATCTTAAGGAGATGTAAGTCCCTCCAACCACCTTGGTTTAAAAATTGCTTGTGCATGCAAGAAGTTCATAATTCCTCTTACAACACAGGTCCTAGTGTGACAAAGTTTGTCAGTTTGCTTGCCAACGGTGAGTGGTTTTCTCTGGGCACTCTGGCTTCCTCCCCATACCTGAACTATCTGCCTCAATATAAGCAACAGAATTTTTATTTGGGAATAAAACACTAATGCTGTATTTTATTCTCTCAGGACATTGCTTTAAATTAGGAAAGTGGTTCCTGAAGGAAAAGTCGAGTTTGTTTATTGGTTGAATGTTGTTTTATGTCGAATCAGTTTTTTTTTTAATTCAAGACAGGACAATTGTTTTAGTTAAAAGTTACTGGACATTGGCCTCTAGGTAGATCAAAACTGATCTCGGATGACCTAATGGATAAATCCACAGAATCACCGAACATGGAGGAGGAGACTTATTCTCAAATGGACTGACGAATAATCAAAGTCCTGGATGATTTGAACAGGATGATGATGATGATGATGATGATGATGATGATGATGATGACGATGATGATGATGATGATGATGTTAAGCCATTAACGGCCAACAACAAGGAAAAAAGTTTCTTACTTCTGGCAGACCGGGGATGAAACCCACAGTAGCAGGACCTCTTGAGTTTAAGGACTATTGCCTTAACCACTTGGCCATCATGACCTGTACAATATTAAGTATATTGAGTACATCTCATCAATTCAATATCATTATAGCCATTTTATATTATAATTATACATAATTGTATTCAGCAGTAAGTCAAACTTGTCCACCATGAAGGTCAAAACATGACGGAAATTTGTATTAATTTAAGCCTCTACTTTTGATTTATATACTAAACCACTATTTAATATTATTTATTTTCTAAAGTTTTTGTTGTTTTTATAATTCATCTTTTTTACTGTCAAGATATGAATTTAAACTTTCTGCTATTTTCTGTCTTTTATTTCTAAATTTGAGTATCCTCCCTTGTTTTTTCTTATCGGCGGTTTCAGGTGAATCTGGTGTCACTAAACCTGGTGATATTTTATAATATACTGTTGAAGAATCCGTATCACATATAGCCAGGGTTATACTGAAATATAGAAAAAAAAATCATAGTAATTTATGATATTGTCTCGTTGGCTCAGTGGTAGAGCATCAGCCATGAGAGTGAAAGTTCATGAGTTCAAACCCCGGCAAGGTCATTAAAAAGACTTTAATATTTGAGATATTGCTTCATGTATTGCTTCATCGTCTGCACTTGGCATCAGGAGGATATAGATTTTTGACAGTTCCACTCAGTACCAGGATAATAGACTGGAGGGTGGAATGCTTGCCTGTGGCATTCTAACTCAATGAGCTAGCACCTTAAAGATGCATTAAGACGGTGCTAATCTAATTAATGATGTTCCTAATGAACAATGTTACATTTGGTTCAACGATAAAAGCTTGGATAAATACAGAAATTACAGTATTTACCCAGCGAGATGCAGCATTTTGGATCTAATATTCTAAGAACATGGTTACATCATCAAAACCCGAGTCATTTAAACACAACTTTCAAAATGGTGAAATATGATAAATTAAACACGAAACTTCGTTGAATTTGTCTTTTGTGACTTAGTAAGGGATACATAACACCATTTCAAATATATCTGGATATTAATGAAGGACAATTATTGCAATCTGTCATGTTTCACCTTCGATTCTAGGGTTTTTCCGTACATCCGTGCGCATGCTCCAAGCTCATAATTACCATCATAAAACACTGACCAACCGGTCGGAGGATTCCATTTATTTACAGCTAAAAGAAATGAAATTTTAGAAAATGAATGTCACGAATCGTGGTCAGAAGATATCTAAAAAATACAGTTTTAGAAAATCAAAAATTTTTTTAGAAAATTGACAAACTTAATACAGCTTTAACAAGAAGTCACCTTGAGTTTAGGTTAGTATACAACAGGTCATAATGCACGCTAGCACATCACACACAAACATGAAATTGTTCTTAGATCAATCCGTAGGGATTAATAACCTTGTTCTTGTCGCTGGTAGCTGAAAAATTGCCGATGCAGTGTTAAACAACATTACAATAACAACAACAACATTAATTGATGATGCTGTGTCACATGTAGTCGGCACCTAATGCTGACCACTGAACCACTTGGTCACCTGTGCTCCAGCCAAGTATATGGACAATGTATTTACAATTAATTAAGTCTGTAATTCACTTTTTTGAATTGGGAAAAAATTGTTCAACACAGAGAATTCTTTAACAAACACACTATTTAAAACGAGACATTAAAAAATTTTTTAGAAAGAAAATTGAATTCATTCTGGAAAACTCCAGAAAAATATTTGCCAGATTGTTACAGAAACTTAGAAAATTCGAAAGTCAAAAAATTAACTTAAAGGTGCAAGAGAAATTATTATTATAATATATTCTAGAGAGGAGGCTGAAATTCAAAGATTTCTGAAATGAAAACTTTTTTTCAATTAAAACACAAATTTTACAAGAATTTATAAACTATATTGCAGATTTTAATTTTAAAAAAATTATTAATAAAAAAGACAGAAAAAAAGAAAAAAAGAAAAGTTGATCACAGGTGTTCAGCTGACAAACTGCAATATATTTTTGGGGCCTCGGTGACCGAGTGGTCTAAAATGCGCACTTACAGATCACAGTGCCTCACTGCCTAGGTTCGAATCCCACTCAGGACAGATCCTAGTGTGAGAAAGGTTGTCAGTTCAGTTGCTGGAGGTAGGTGGTTTTCTCCGAGCACTCCGGTTTCCTCCACCATCCCAGAACTGACTGCCTCAAAATAAGTGAAAGATTCTTGTCTGGGGCGTAAAACACCATTACTCCACTCCACTCCACTCAACATATTTTGAACCCTGTTTAAGATCAAAATAAAGCGTAGTGATTAAGCATTGAATCTGACTATCATTCCAGTCATGGAGAATTAACCTGAATGGACCCTGTGTATACAGTGTAATTCACACAGCATTCTAGATTAAATCACAAACATTTTGGCATGTAAGTGTGTGTGTGTGTGTGTGTGGGGGGGGGGGGTTCTAACTTACATTCCAGTCATTGAAAAATGGTCTGAATGTATTTTTGTTTTTCAACCTATGATTGTGTTTAATACCCAAGTCAAGATTCTTTTTGGGTATATCATGATAGTCAGTTCTATGATGGTGAAGTAGAGCTATGGAGCTTAATGCCAATCACTTTCACTATTGAGGTAGTATGTTCTTATATGGTGAAATAGAGCTATGGAGCTTAATGCCAATCACTTTTACTATTGAAGTAGTATGTTCTTAGATGGTAAAAAAAAACAGAGTACCTGGAGTTTAACCGCAGTCTTTTGGCATGTTAACTTACAAATGTTCTCACACTAGAATCTGACTGGGAAGGATTTAAACCTTGGGCAATGGGAGGTAATATTTTTGTCATCATGGGGTCTAATCCACATGGCCATCAAGTCCTAGACTCAAGTAAGGGAAAAATACTCAATTTAATTCAATTTTTTTGATTTATCTAAGAAAGTGAAGCATAATTCACTGTCTCACACACACACACACACACACACACACACACACACACACACACACACACAGCCATGCCAACAGCTGAACACCATTTAAGCTAACCTGTTTGTGCTACAATCATCAAGTTTAATGTTTTCTAGATAAGTCTGTATTGTTTCCAAGGAAACCGTCTGACAACTCTCTAAAGGCAGAACTATTTCTCGGGGTTCATGGCGAGTAGGATGACCAGAGATAAAAGCTGTTTCCAGTTTCTTACAGTAATGAATCTGGACGTTCCACCATCCTCTCACTGAAATTGTGAAAATAAATATGACATGTAAAAAAAGAAGCAGAAATTTTAATCTGAAAGTATGCTGGTAAGCATGTACTTGACAAATGGGATGTAAAAATACTGTAAAATCACAAAAGTTCAGTGGCAGATTATTTTCCATGGCTTCTTATAAAATAGACATGTTCATTTTCATACACAAAAAAATCTTTCTCAAAAATTTCTCAAAAATGATTCTTTAAATTACAAAACCACATATTTTTACTGAATAAATATTAATTAGTCCACAGCAAATTTGGAATTGGAGATTTGTTTTATTTTCTGTATAGCAACTGTATGGATTGAGTTGAGTTGAGTAATGGTGTTTAACGTACAAGTCAAGAATATTACACTTATATCAAGACGTTGCAAGCTATAGGCGAAAGTGCAGAAATTTTGCCTGGGTGTTGAGCTGATGGCATTATACAGCAGGGTTCTTTACCATGCCATGCCTGCCGTGACACGGGACCTTGTTTATTTTAAGTTCCCATCTGAAAGAACCCTGACTTTCATTTTGTAATGCCGAGTGCTTGGCGAAAGAACAGACACTACCCACTTTCAAGTCTTGGGTCAGACCAGGCCTGGGTTCCAACCCACTACCTTTCACTAACGGAGCGAGCACTCTACCAACTGAGCTACCATAGTGGTTGTATGGATTGGATTGGGTGTTTTATTTCACTTATTTTGAGACTTTTGATTTGGCAATGGTGAGGAAAACCAAAGCCCCTGAGGTCTGTATAAAACAACCAAACTCCGTTAAGCAAACTGAAAAACTTTCTCACATTAGGATCTTCCCAACTGGAATTCAATCCTAGGTGAAACAAGATTCAAAAGGGCATCAGTTTTTAAGGTCTCCTTCTAAAGATCCTGTGACTTTCATTTCTTGATGCAGAGTCTTTGGCAAAAGAACAATCATTACTTGCCAGATCAACTTTAACAATACATCCATCTTATATCATCAATATTTACCTTCACACAGATCTAAATAGATTGTATAGCACTGTGCTGCTTCCTGTTTACTCTCAGAACCATGGTCTATCATTTCTTTTAACTTAAAAAAATAATAATCTGAAAAAATTAATTACATGTCAACAGGACAGACATTAATGCTTAGTTCACCTGTAACTTTTCAGTCTCACCTGAAACTTTTCAGTCACACCTGTAACTTTTCAGTCTCAACTGTAACCTTTCAGGCACACCTGTAAATTTTCAGTCTCACCTGTAACTTTTCAGTATCACTGGTAACCTTTCAGACACACCTGTAACATTTCAGACACACATGTTACTTTTCAGTCACCTGTAACTTTTCAGACACACCTGTAACATTTCAGACACATCTGTAACTTTTCAGTCTCACCTTAACTTTTCAGTCATCTGTTACTTTTCAGTCCCATCTGTTACTTTTCAGTCACATGTGTTACTTTTCAGTCTCACATGTTACTTTTCAGTCATTTCTATAAAAATATGTCTGTGACTAACCATCCATGCCTGTAGCTTTTCATCATGCCTGATGATGATGATGATGATGATGAATTTAATTTGTTAGATTATCCTGAACTTGTTTTCATGAAAATGATGATAATTATAAATGTTACAACAATATAGAAATAATTTAATTAGCACATTCATACACACAAGCAATTCAAATACATTTAGGCCTATATCCGAATACAAAATAAAACTGTATTATTTTGGGTAAATAAAATGTTACATATTGGTATTATGGTGGGAAAATTTATAAAATATACTACAGCAGAATACAGAAAAAAATGTTAACACAATAGTTTAAAAAACAATAAATTTTACAAATCTTGGTTATAAAAATACACAAAGACTAACAGGCCGAGGTATCTGCCTTAACGAAGGTAAGTGACATTCTAGTGAACTGGGGGATTGTACTCAATTATACTTGGTACAGACAAAATATCATTAGAGGCGAAGCACCTTGCAGATTTTTTTGTATTAATTACAAAACCCGGGTTGTCACTTGCAGCATCAAATACAGAGAGTGTTGCCAGCATCAAAAAGTAACTCACCATCGTTGAAGCAGATACTTCGACCCAAAATAATATCAAAAATAAAATAAGTTTCATACCACCGGATGATATTCCATATCGCTGGTCAAGTCACAAAATCCATAAAAATATCAACTTCCTAACATTGGACTGAACATGTGGTCACATTGTTAACTATGTTTATTTTTAACTTTTGGGGTTTCCCCAAAACAAGGGACGAAACCCGGGGAGTGCTTATTGTGTTTTAAAACATTTAATGTTTCTATCATTGAGACATATAATCAAAGTAACTTAATTGATTAATTTATTGAGGGAACAAATGTTTGATAAGGTTTTTAATTTTAGGTTTATATAAGATAATTTTCTTTTGAAAAATTATGGAAAAAAGAAACGACATCTATTTTAATAACGACTTCTCCCTAGAATGGCTGCGCCCAGGATCGCTCGATTTTTTGTGAATTTATAATATTATTATTTTTCTTATTTAGCCATGTGAAAAGCACATTTGCAATGGCGTTTAGGCATAATCAAAGATTTCCAAGAAATGATGGACCACGTGGAATGAGGGTAATTACTGAATTATGCACGAGTATTGCAAAAATTCACCTTCTTGCTGTTATGTCATTAATCAGAAAAATAAATATTGAGTTGTCCAACCCATCAATTAAATGACCAGTGAAAATCTAAATTTTACCTGAGGAAATGTAATTTCAACTTTAATTTAAAATTTTGAATTACTTTTTAAAACAGATCATTTAAAGAATTGACAGGACATCTATTGATGTTGAATGGTCATCCAAGGTAAATGAGACCTGAAATTGGATTTAATATTTGTGGTGTTCATCTATTTACAAATGACCAATACCATTGTGTCTTTTAAGTTTTAAAGAAGGTGACAAAGTAATTGTAATGACATAAGACCCTTGCTCAGATTGAGCAGATTTTTAAGGCTTGTACTTGGATTGTATATAACTGGTGACGTCTCGATTTAAGTGAAATATTCTTGACTGGGGCGTAAAACCCCATTAAATTAATCAATCAATCGATCAATCTCTCCTTTTTTTATTCCACTGCTTAATTTACACCTAAAGTCCTTGGGACCAATATGTTGTTGTACAAGTTTTGGTTCAGAACTCGACCATAACTTTTGATGGTGACTTTCCAAATCCAGTTGAACTTTATCATTGAACCATCTGTTGTTTGTATTCATTCATTCATTCATGTAGACACCATTGTAAGCTTTTGTTTATGTTAGCAAAAACATTTCATACTAAGATGTAACAGGAGGAACACTTGGAGAGAGAGAGAGAGAGAGAGAGAGAGAGAGAGAGAGAGAGAGAGAGAGAGAGAGACTTTCCTGCCAAGTTTTTTGGCAGAGGATTTAACTTGACCCTTCAAGGTAGTAGTAAGTGATAGAAATCTAACATGGGTTAATTTGTTGGGTGCTAATGTAATAAGAAGGAGGGAAAACCTAGGAGAATAAAAAAAAAAAAAAAAACAAAAAACAAAAACAACAACAAAACACCGCCTCACTGAGTAACCTGATTCATAATTGAACCTTGACCTGACATTTTTGGGTTATAATATAAAAAGTGAGCACTCTGCCACAAGGCTTAAAGATCCAGACAGGAAGGTCATTTAATAAATCATTCTATTAATTTACCATACACAACACTATAACTAACCCTGCCCCACTACAAAGCTATTCATACTGATTTTGTTGCATTTTTATGTCTCAGCCATGAAAATGGTCCAGGCATGAAGTGTTACCCTGTGTTGAAATTCTGTTATGGCCCTTGGAAATTAGAAATTTAAGGTAATGGTAATGGCCAGGGTTAAACCATAAATTAAAGTTATAAAGATGGAGTTCTTGGACATATTTTCAGATTGAAGTAAAAATGAAAATTTTACAGTGTACAGACCTCTGAAAATATATTTTGAGAAAATAGTGTCATTGTACATTAGGCTAACTCCAAATTTTTAAAATACATGTACATAATTATATATTTTTAGGAGATAGTGACATCGTACATTGGGCCACATCCAAATAAAACATTGTTAATGGAATAAATTGTAAAATCAGATACAGTGTGTCTTCAATCCTTGAAAAACAGAGTTTTATGAATGATGAATATGTTTCAGTTTAAATTTTTTTTTTTTTTTTTTTTTTTTTTTTTTTTTTTTTTTTTTTTTTTTTTTGGGGGGGGGGGGGGGGGGGGGGAGGGATTAACTCTACTTTCTTAAATTGTAAAATTGGATCTCTGAAATAGATAATATTACATTTTATGGTTCAACATGATTGTAAAAGGTGGAGTTCTCAATGCAAAAATGTTATATTATAAGTTAAGTAGTTTTATATACCCCAGTCAACATTCTTTCACTTATGTTGAGGCAGTTAGTTCTGGGATAGAAGAGGAAACCAGAGTTCCTTGAGAAAATCATCGAACTTCAAGTGGCCTGACAAACTTTTTCACACTAGGATCTGACCATGTAGGATTATAACCTTGGTTGTTGGAGGTGCTGTAATGCATAACTGCACTTGAAACCTCTTGTCCACTAAGTTGTCATGACAGCAGATGATCATCTTTTTAAGCATTTTGATGTCACACAATGTTAACTATGCAATATAAAGAATAACCTTGGTCAACCATAAGAAGTGGAGTGCATGGTGGTCAAGATTTCTTCACTCAGTTTTTGGATTGTAGAGAAAACAGGAGTACCTGAAAAGGTCAAACTTCAACAGGTCAAAGGGCACACTCACAAAGCTTCTTACATTGGGATCTGTCTTGTATGGGGTTGATATCCTACCCAGACATTGAGACTTGCTGTAAGACATGAGTGCTGGCCGCATATGGCCACTTTAGCCCCGCATACCATTCAGCATTAAATGGCTGAGTGGTCTTAAGCACAACCTTATCAATCACAGAGCCTCGATCTCATCTCCTAGGTTAAAATCCTACTCAAGACAGTGAGAAAGTTTGTCAGTTCCCTTGCCAGATACTAGTGGAGTGGTTTTCTTCAGTCACTGAGCTTTCCATATATATACAATTTCGGAGTAATGGTGTTTTACCCCCAGTCAAGATTCTTTCATTTACCATATTTCGAGGTGGTCAGTTCTGGGATGGTGGAGGAAACTTGAGTGCCCAGATAAAACTACCAGCCTTCGGGAAGCGAACTGACAAACTTTCTCACACAAGGATCTGACCCGAGTGGGATTTGAACCCAGGCGGTCAGAGGCACTGTGATCTTTAAGCATGCACTTTAAACCACTTGGCCACTGAGGTCCCCTTTGATCTCAAAACTGACTGCCCCAATATAATTAATAGAATCTTGACTGGACTGTATACCTCCATTATTCAACTATTCATTATAAAATGTTTTTTTTTTTTTAGTTTCCTGGTGGACCAGATCCAAACAACATATCACCGGGCCCAATCAGACCAGGAAGTCCTTTCATGCCACAGAATCATCCATTTCAAGGTCCAGGAATGGTCCCCCCTGGAAACATACGCTTACCAATAAATCCAATGCCAGTTCCAAACCTGCGCCTGTTTAATCCAAACTCAGCACCACCAGGAATACCTGTGTTTGACAAAATGGGGGCCATTCCAGGACCCAGACAAAGTATTCCAAGACCAGAAAATTTTCAAACACCGCTTCCCGGACCAGGACCTAATGCAGGGGGTAGTATTCCAGGCATGTTTATGGGAGGATCGCCAAATATTATTCCAAATGTTGGTGGGCCGTTACAACAATTTCCTGGTAACCTGAATATGCAGGTAAGTTGGAAATCTTCTTGCATCATTTTATAAATAGATGTAGCAAAATGTTTCCTGCAAGGGTTAAAATATACCATAATCCTTTGACCTTATGCCCTTGACCAGGCCGATGTTTTAACATTTATTTCTTTAAATTAAACTGCAATTTTTTTAAATCATAATACAAGTTTATTGATGCATAACATGAAAAATAGTGCACACTTCATAAAGCGCTACGAGCGTTATGAAAAAGTGTGTACACTGTTTTTCGTGTTATGACTCAATAAACCTGTTTAAAACACAAGTTATTCTTTACAATTTAATTTTAAACTCTGAAACTAAACAATTTTTTTTCATTTTTTTTTTTAATTTTTTATCGTGTGATAAATTTACGTTAATTTTGTATTGCAGTATGATATATCCGAATTTAGAAATTAAAGTATTTTAGAATATCTTTCTTATCTCAGATTCCACCCGGTCCTGGACAGATGGGGTTGATGGACCCAAGAGCAACCCCGCCTCCACTGCCAGGATTACAGAACATAAATCAGCAGGTTCACGGTTTTCAATCTAGTCTCTCTCCGTCTGATAGTTCAGGTCATTCAAATTATTCAAATAAAAGGAGGCAAGGATATCAGAAACAGTCGCCTGAATCAAGGCGATATGACAGAGATGACCGGCCTCGAAGCCGTGATTCAAGTCGAACTCGTGACGACAGGAGAACAGATAAAAGAAGTGATACAAAAAGGAATTCTGATAGAGACAGTAGAGATTTTAGGTAGATATTTTTTTTTATGCCAAGCCCTATAAATATATATATAAAAAGTTTTTTCTCTGGATATTTGTAAGAGATGAATTGTCAAATCACATTCCCTCTTATTATTCCGAATTCCAATAAAAAATCTGGCATCTTTAAGGAGACACTGTCAAACACATGTCTTTTTCATATACATGTATGTGATGTCACAAAATGCTGGTTTTTTTCTGACACATGTACACTGAGTATCTTCAAATGTCCAAACTACCCCCCCCCCCCCCCCCCCCCATTAAAAAAATAAAATAAAATAAAATTAAAAAGTAATTAAATAAATAAAAATTAAAATTAAAAAAAAAAAAAAAAAAAAAAAAAAATTGTTATTTTTCAGGCCCTATTAAAGCTTTAGATTCCGTTTGAAATTTCAGACAAAATCCACATATTTGTTCCCATCCCCACGGAAAATCTAAGCTCTTCTTTGGGAGCCAAACCCAAGCCTTAAAATTATTACAAGTTCCTTTTTTTCTTCCCTCCCCCATAATTAATACTGTAAATTGGGAAATTTTCATGTCATCAAGGGTGCAACATCTAAAGTTGATAAGATCTAATTTGATGTAAGATCCTAAGTCTGAGAAACAATTTACAGTGTTTATTGCACTTGTCCAAGTTCTGTCTTTCTCCAGATATTCACATTTCTGCTAACAGAATTAGGGATGTTAGCCCTTTTCCATCAAACCAAGCAGACAGCCCAACATCTTAGCTTATAAAATTATTGTCGAATTTTAGGAGGCGTAGTCCATCTGGATCAAGCAGAGGAAGTATGAGTATAAGTCGGAGCCAATCAAGAGACAGAGAAGATTACCGAGAGCCTTACAGAGACCAGAGAAAAAGAATCCGAGATGATGCTGCTGATAGTTCGAGGTTAGTCATTGAAAAGAATAGTCATTGTACCTGTCACTAAATGTTGGTTTAATTTTGACAGACAAAAAAGTAATACTGTAAAATTGACAGAATTAAGCCATTTCGAGTATTTGTTGTTGAAAAAGTTGGTTTTTTTTTCAAACAAAATCGAAAAAATAAATACATGCAGGCATTCACAAACGCCAATTTTTAGCAAAAAAGGGCCGATTCAAACTTAAAAGAGCCGATCCACAAATATTCAAATTGCCTTTTTCTCCCATAATAGTAAGACAAAATCTAATCAAAAATTCTTTAATACCGGCTTGTTAACAATTAAAAGTACTCAGGACATTGTTATGATTCACTGAACTTCCCTATTCACATGTAATAACCTAATACCTTACAAGTTAATTGATTACTAGTGGCTTCACCTGTTCACATGCTTTCTACTAGAGTATACAAACATATACACGTGCCTGATCAATCAAGTTGATAGATAGTTAATAAAAGCGCTTGAATTCTGTATACAAGAGCTGACTAGATTGATGACAACTGTTATTGGGGTTACTAACATCAACATGATCACGGCATTACACATGGTTTTTGTATCTGTTATATGTCAATCAGTGATGGGATTTTATAAGATATTAATAAGCGGTATTTATGAACATTTGTCAATATGTGCGAGATTGTCACACATTGACTTATAATTTATAATTAAAACGACAGATATCCCGATGTACCAAACAGAATTCAGTTTAACTGTTTATTGACGTTTTGTTGCGTTGCCAGTGACTGGACAGTTATGGAAAGATAAAAAGCAGTATGTTAATGCCATATTTTCAAATAAAATTTTTTATTTCTTTACCTATCTAATGTGTGTTTATTAAAAACAAAAACAGAAAATTGTTCTGGGGTGGGGTGGTGGTGGAGGGTACCCATTGCTGATTAATGAGGGGGTGGGGGGGTAACCATATGCACAATTTGTCCGGAGAGTAATTCAGTTACGTATGATCCAATTTTTCTGAAACTATACACATATTTTAAATATAGGCATCATAAGAACCTGTGCACCTGCAATTATCAGTTTGATAGGATGAATTTTGTGGATTCATTGCAATTTCTATACTTAGAATTTTTCACAATTGCAATTTGGCCATACATATAATTTGTCCGGAAGTTTATGAAATATGTATAATATTAGTTTTCTGAAACTATGCACAGATAATAAGAATCATAAGATCTTGTGCACCTGTGATTAATATATTTATCAATTTACACTATACTCCAAAATAAATGTCTCACTTAATTATCAAAATGGTTTTTTGTTTTTCTTCTTTTTTTTTTTCATGTGCAAATTATTTGCAATTTTCTTAGTTATATTCTTCAAACATAACAAAATTCAATTAGTATAATTTTCACTTGTCGGATCTAAAATGGTATTAAAAGATAAAAATAATTTATAAAAATATTGAGATAATGACAAAAAATCATGTAACCCCCTCCAAAATGGGCAACCCTTAACAGTGTGGCAGTTTATATTTTAACCTTGTGTCATAATTTTGCTTTAAGTCCAGAAAAGAAAAGATATTTTAAGCGGAGGAACTCAAGAAGTCCAGAACCACCAACACCGTGCCAAAGTGATGAAGTCGAGGGGCAGACATCTGCAAAAGTTACTGAGGAAGAAATTGTTGATGACACACCTGCTTGGATACGATGTTCTCCGGCTGACCTTTACTTCTCCCGAGATAAGGTATATTAATTATTCACTCTCCAGTAGTGAAGGTAGATTTAGTCTTTATCTACTGAGTTGTTATTGAGGACGATATTGAGGATGAGACATGAAAACGCTTCTTTGTTAAGAGGTATTGCAGTCAAGAATATTTCACTTATATCAAGACGTCACCAGCTATTTGTGAAAGTGCAAAAATTTTGCCTGTGCATTGCGCTGATGGCATTAAACAGCATGGTTCTTTATCGTGCCACACCTGCCATGACACAGGACCTCTTTCCCATCTGAAAGAAAGGTGACTTTCATTTTGTAATGCAGAGTGCTTGGCATAGTTACAGCCCCACTTTCAAATCATAGGAATAGTTACAGCCCCACTTTCAAATCAGACCGGACTGGTGTTCGGACCCACGACCTTCCACTTACGAAGCGAGCACTCTACCGACTGAGCTACCGCAGTGGTGCTGACAAAAAAGAGATTGGTTTATTGGTTGTACTGTTGTTTAAGTTCACATCAGCAATTTTTCAATTATTTGTTATGACTTCAAGTCTATGAATCTCTAATGATATATCTAAAATTAAAAGAAGATCTTACTGTGAAAATCACTGAAATATGAATTCATTTTCTACATATAGGTGAGAATCTCATTCCGTAATATTGATATAATTGATCTAATGGGGGTTTACATTTGGGCAATGAGCATAGGGCCTTACCTGTCCATGTTGTTTTAAGGTCTCCTCTGAAGGAACCCATGACTTTTAATTTCTAAATGCCAAGTGTCTTGCAAAAGAACAGTCTCTACCAATTTTAAAGTCTTGGTCAGACCAGGCCAGTGTTTGAACCCTCTGCCTCCTGCTTTTATTGCTTTTATTCTTGTTATTAATAATAATAATAAATTTTCAGAATGGTAACTTAATAGGAACAAAGAAAATGATAGATTTAGAGGAAAAATTTGAAGATGAATTAGTGGAACGTTCGAAGAAAGTGAGAGAGAGTCAGCCAGTTGTAGAGGAACCTCCAAAACCATCCATCTCCAATCTTCATCATCATCACCACCACCATCACCATGGAGATTCAGGTAAGATGGTTGGTTTGTTGTTACGTTGTTGGCATCGGTATTTTTTTAAGCTCTTCACAATGAGACAAAGTTATTAATCTCTAGGAATTACATGTAGTTAGTGTTTGTTTATGTGAATTGAGTAATCGTGTTTAACGTCCCAGTAAAGAATATTTCACTTATATTGAGACGTCACCAGCTATAGGCGAAAGTGCAGAAATTTTGCATGTGTGTTGTGCTGATGGCATTATGTAGCAGGGTTCTTTATTTTGCCATGCCGTGACATGAGACCTGGTTTATTTTAAGTTCCCACCCAAAAAAACGTGATTTCATTTCGTAATGCCGAGTACTCGGTGAAAGATCAGTCACTATCCACTTTCAAGTCTTGGGTCAGACCTAGTTGGGATTCAAACTTACGACCTCCCACTTACGTGTTTGTTTAAATGTGTAAAAACTTGCAAATTTGTATGATGGGCTACGTTTTACTACTGTGAAGAAACAGTGACTTTTTGTTAAGGTGCTAGCTTACCTAGTCAATATTCTGTAAAAAAGAATATCAAGCCCCCTTATATTATCCATTCACTGGGTGAACCAGTCAATACTCTGTTTTCTTCATGCTGAATGATAAATGAGGGAGTAGTATTACAAATTTTAAAATTTTATGTACATGTATAACCCTTCTAGGGTTCAAACCCATAACTTCCCTCTTTTTAAACAGTCCCTCTGTTACTGAACCACTAAGGCAGTGAATTAACTTTAGAGAAATGATGTCCTATCAGACAAAAATTAATTTAATAATCGCTAATCCAAGAGGCATAGTCAATTTATGGAACTCGCCAGTGTACCACGTGATCGGTACCTCTAAATGTTTGTGCGGAATGAAATGGATAACAATTATGTCAAATATTCCCAAAAAAAGTCGTTATTACAGGAAAACGTCACTTCATGCAATTCTATTGCCAATAGAAATAATTGTCCCGCTATGAGGTATCACATGGTACACTGGCGAATTCCATTACTGGTAATCAATTCATAATTGGAATTACTTAATAATAATTATTTACATCAGTATTCGGTGATTTTAAGTACTAAATTTGTGAAAGTTAAGTGTTCTTGCTGAGTGACTTAAAGGCCAGACAACTTAGTGTCGTGATAGAGTGACAGTGGTCAAAGCATCTCACTGGTGTAAAAACTTAATATCAGTGGTAAAGGTCCTGGGTTTTGTCAATACTAGATATGGATAAATTATCCGATTGAAATCCACCATTGTTGTTTTTAGAAGCAAGAAATGGAAAGGAAACAGGCTTGATTAAACTTCGGAAACTACTCGCCAATGTTGGCGATGATTGACTTTTAATCTTGTGATCGATTATTAGGTAAACAATCACTCCTGAATGTCTTGAAGTCAAAGCGAATGCAGTACACTGTCTTGAACAGGCCTCAGATTCAAACATTATCAGATTCAGATTCCATAGTGTAAGAGCGTTGATCAATTTGCTTGTGAAAACAACACAGTAGTTTTCTCTGAGCACTCTGGTTTCCTCTTTCATCCCAGAACTAACTGCTTTGATAAAAGAGGACAAAAAATTGACTGGGGTGTAAAACACTTATACTACACTACACTTATGAAATTGAGTTATTAGCTGTAGGTTTTGAATGAAGCTAAATATTGTAAATTAAATAATTATGTTTATCATTTACTTTTACAGACAGCGAAAGTTCAGAGAGTTCAGACTCCGATTCTGATGAAGATGATGATAAAAATGGAGATGATTGGCTAGACGAGTTAAACAGGAAGAAGAAACATCCATATCGTCTTCATGAAGAATTATGGTATAACGACCCAGGGGAGGTAACTTACTTTATTCTTTATTTGATATCTATGCTGAACATACATGTACATACATTGCTGGTCAACCAAAAGTAAACTTTGATTTGATTTAATGGCGTTTTACATCCAAGTCAAGAATAAACCACTTATATTGAGATGTCACCAGCTGTTGAATTGGCAGAAATTTTTACCATTGCAGTGCACTTAGGGCAATGTGCAAGAAGGATTCTTTAGCATGCCACATGTGCTGTGACATCGGTCATCAGTTTTTAAGGTTTTATCCAAAGGACCCCGCAGTTAGGAAGGCTTCACCTTGTCATAGGTGTTTCCTGATTGGTTCAATACCATGGACTGAAAAATGCACTTGTCCAACACTAATCGTACACACTTACTGCATAGTGCTTGGCAAAAGAACAGTCACTACCAATTATTTTAAGTCCTGGTCTGGCCCAGCTGTGGTTCAAACCCGACCTGTCACATACGGACAATAATTTAGACAACTATTTTATAATTTACAGTCAAACCTGCCTTAAAGGCCCCCCTTCTATAAGGGCCACTTGCTAATAAAGGCCAATAAAATTCTATCCCAGCTGTTCTTTATTCATAGTGATTGAACTTGTATATAAAGGCCACTTTTACTGATTCCCATGGGTGGCCTTTATAGACAGGTTTGACTGTAATTTCAGTATTTGAAATGCAATATTATTGTCATTTTGATAACTGAAACCAGCATGACTATAATGTCATTGACGGTGCCGAAATCAACTTGCACAATTTTACATGTAATTATGGATGGCTATTTAACGCTCTGATTACTGAGAGAAACCTGATTGAAATTTCGCTGTTCAACCTGAAATCATTTTAAAATTTGTCATATTTAATTCTTTTCAGATGAATGATGGACCATTATGTAGATGTAGCTTAAAAGCCAGAAAAACTGGAATTCGACATAATAAATATCCCGGGGAACAGGTAAGACATTTCCGATAATTTATACTGAAAAAATCCTAAACAGTGCTCCAAGTGGCCTAAAAAACATTAAGAAATTTTCAAAAATATTGCAATTTACTACTACAAATTTCCAGATGATCAATCATGGCAAATGATTTTTTCAAGTTTGGCAAATACAGAAATCAAGTCATTGGCCTGTTAGTTTCACCCTCAACAATATTAGCGAAGTACTTGAAACAAAGGCAGTATCTCTATAGTGTAAAGCACATAACTGACCATGATCTAGTTCCATTTATGACAACCAAACAGTAACATCATCTTTTTGATTTGAAGTTTATAGCAATTAACAGCTTGTTTTGAGTTTTTCTTTTGTCTTCCAGCAAGAAAAAAAATTTTAAAAAATAAATAAAATGAATAAATAAAATGAATAATAAAATAAAAATAAAAATAAAAATAAAATAAAATGTTGAGCTTTTTGGGCACCAAGAAATTTACCTGACCACTAAAACCTTGAAATAGCTACCATTTTCAAAACTAATTTGGAGCAATCTCGAATATTTATTTTTAAAATCAAGCAGACAACCAATGTTGATGATTTGCAATTTGCACTTAAAACTAAAGACTAATACCATAGTATTTGGTTCATACCCCCTCCTTCCATCCACAATGATGTGCAATACAACATGTTTAGTTATGTAGCTCAATGGCCAATATCACAGGGTCAGATCTTGAAAATTCTAAACATTTGACTGGAGATTCTTTTAGTGCAGACTGACAAGGTCAAAGTTACATGTGTTGAAATTTTTTATACATTTTATTTGGATAATCTTCAGTACAAACTGACAAGGTCAAAGTCCCGTGGTAATATTTTAAAATTTTTCATAACTTTTTATTTGCATAATCATCAATGGTAACTGACATCTCTTCTAAAGGATATTCTGTTTTAATTTCAGCCGTTACCTGCCTGCGACCCCGGGAGTAATAATAATGATAAATTATTCCACTACAAACTGACAATGTCTCCACCAACTAATTTCCTTGTAAGTATATTCAGATTATTGATCAATTATTGTTTTAAGTCTTCAACCCACAAAAGTGTGGAGAAACTTATTGTTTTTGTACTGTTTCTTATAATAATAATAATTATTATTATTATTTTTTCTTCCACCTTTTTAAGCCCAAATTTAGTTGCGACACTTTTCTCAGGAATCAAAAGTCATATCAACTTGAAACTTTCTGCATATAACTACCATCTACCATCATCTGAAGGTGTGTTAACAGTACATGTTTCACAATTTGCAAACAAGAGCTATATTGATAAAAGTTTAATGCCCCCTCCAAACAAATTTTGATTATAAAAATGTGTCAGTGGTGGTAGATTTGTTCTTCATTGTGCCTGGTCAGTGACAGTGTCTAGGTTTTTTTCAACCATGTACCGTAAAACTTATTGCCAACAGGTTCTCAGACAGATTTCAGCATTATAAAAATTCTAGTGGAGTAGAGTAATTGTGTTCAACAGCCCAGCAAAGATAGTTTTCCCTTATATTGTTGTAGTCAGTTCTGGGATGGTGGAGGAAAACGGAGTCCATGGAGGTTACAACAATCCTTCAGTAATCAAACTGACAATCAAACTTTCTTACAATAGGATCTACACAAGTGGGACTTCAACCTTGGTAGCAAGAAACACTTGTGTATCATAAACATGGGTATAAGAACACTTGGCCACTGAGGCCCTTGCATTATGGTAGGGTTTGGCAGTAAATTAAGGGAAACGACAAAAAAGAAAAAAATTAAAGTAAAAACTTAGGATCAGGATGTAACCAAGAACCCATGATGTTCATTATCATAAAAACTCAGAATCAGGATATAACTAAGAACCCATGATGTACATTACCATAAAAACTCAGAATCAGGATGTAACTAAGAACCCATGATGTACATTATCATAAAAACTCAGAATCAGGATGTAACCAAGAACCAATGATGAACATTATCATAAAAACTCAGAATCAGGATGTAACCAAGAACCCATGATATACATTATTATAAAAACTCAGAATCAGGATGTAACCAAGAACCCATGGTGTACAATATCATAAAAACTCAGAATCAGGATGTAACCAAGAACCCATGATTTACATTATCATAAAAACTCAGAATCAGGATGTAGCTAAGAACCAATGATGTACATTACCATAAAAACTCAGAATCAGGATGTAACCAAGAACCCAGGATGTACATTATCATAAAAACTCAGAATCAGGATGTAACCAAGAACGCGTGATGTACATTATCATAAAAACTCAGAATCAGGATGTAACCAAGAATGCATGATGTACATTGTCATAAAAACTCAGAATCAGGATGTAACCAAGAACCCATGATGTACATTATCATACAAACTCAGAATCAGGATGTAACCAAGAACCCATCATGTACATTATCATAAAAACTCAGGATCAGAATGTAACCAAGAACCAATGATGTACATTATCATAAAAACTCAGAATCAGGATGTAACCAAGAACGCATGATGTACATTATCATAAAAACTCAGAATCAGGATGTAACCAAGAACCGATGATGTACATTATGATCATAAAAATTCAGAATCAGGATGTAACCAAGAACCAATGATGAACATTATCATAAAAACTCAGAATCAGGATGTAACCAAGAACCGATGATGTACATTATCATAAAAACTCAGAATCAGGATGTAACCAAGAACCCATGATGTACATTATCATAAAAACTCAGAATCAGGATGTAACCAAGAACCCATGATGTACATTATCATTAAAACTCAGAATAAGGATGTAACCAAGAACCCATGATGTACATTACCATAAAAACTCAGAATCAGGATGTAACCAAGAACCCATGATGTACATTATCATAAAAACGCAGGATCAAGAACCTTGAGTATAAAATCATTTCATTTTACTTAATTTTTACTAATTAATTAGTAAATTAAGGGAAATGACAAAAAAGAAAAAAAATAAAGTAAAAACTTAGGATCAGGATGTAACCAATAACCCATGATGTACCATATCTTAAAAACTCAGAATCAGGATGTAACCAATAACCCATGATGTACCATATCATAAAAACTCAGAATCAGGATGTAACCAATAACCCATGATGTACCATATCATAAAAACTCAGAATCAGGATGTAACCAAGAACCCATGATGTACATTATCATAAAAACTTAGAATCAGGATGTAACCAATAACCCATGATGTACCTTATCATAAAAACTCAGAATCAGGATGTAACCAAGAACCCATGATGTACATTATCATAAAAACTCAGAATCAGGATGTAACCAAGAACCCATGATGTACATTATCATAAAAACTCAGAATCAGGATGTAACCAAGAACCCAGGATGTACATTATCATAAAAACTCAGAATCAGGATGTAACCAAGAACCCATGATGTACATTATCATAAAAACTCAGAATCAGGATGTAACCAAGAACCCATGATGTACATTATCATAAAAACTCAGAATCAGGATGTAACCAAGAACCCATGATGTACATTATCATAAAAACTCAGAATCAGGATGTAACCAAGAACCCATGATGTACATTATCATAAAAACTCAGAATCAGGATGTAACCAAGAACCCAGGATGTACATTATCATAAAAACTCAAAATCAGGATGTAACCAAGAACCAATGATGTACATTATCATAAAAACTCAGAATCAGGATGTAACCAAGAACGCATGATGTACATTATCATATATAAAAACTCAGAATCAGGATGTAACCAAGAACCAATGATGTACATTATCATAAAAACTCAGAATCAGGATGTAACCAAGAACCCATGATGTACATTATCATAAAAACTCAGAATCAGGATGTAACCAAGAACCTATGATGTACATTATTATAAAAACTCAGAATCAAGAAACTGAAGTTTAAAATCCCGGACAACTTTAAATAAAAATCACTTCACTATTTCAAAAATTTATTTGACATTTTACTTAATTTTTACTAATGGATAAAAACTTGTCATAAATTTCATTAATTTTTTCTTATTTTTCTTTCTATTTCAGACCAAGAATCCTACCATTATTGAACATGACAATCATGAATATATTTTTGAAGGGTTTTCTTTATTCTCCCACACTAAACTAGAAAATGTAAGTTGTATGACATGTATGAACTTGAGTAAAATTTATTAGATTTTTTTCATCCCAAGCAAAATGCATTTACTTATAATAACATATCAGTGGGTCAGTTCTTGGTCGACAGGTGAAACTTGGGACACTGAGAGTATACAGACAAAAACACATACTTCCAGCTTGCAAAGTGACAAATTTTCTCGCACTAGTACCTGTTTGAATGCACATTGGTGATTTCAGTTGAATATGTCTGTAGAAAGGATTCTCTTGTTTGTACATGGTTTTGTGTGTGTGTGTGTGGGTGGGGGGGGGGGGGGGATGTGTAGGGTAGGGGGCGTGAGTTTACATGTTAAAAATGATGATGTTTGCACTGAAAGTATTTAATTCTTGGTGATCCATTAGATCATATGTAATAGATGATTTTAACATTTGATTAGTTTTCAACTTGTAAAATCTCCAGTGTGGTAACTTTTACTTTGTGCTGAAATATTCCATGATGATAATCATGAATTTGCATATCAATTTCAAATTAGTTTAAAATACCAAAGTTATTTAAGGTTTCATTGGATTTGCATAATTAACTGTCACAAAAAAAGTGGCTTAAACAGTAGTGTTGTTAAAATCAATCAAAGTTTTTTCCGGAATTTTTTTTTAAATTATGTATTATATCTCTTTTTTTTTTTTTGTATTTTACAAAATAGGTGCCTGTATGTAAAGTCATAAGATTTAATATTGAGTACACTGTCTCCTTTGTAGAAGAGAAAGTGCCAGAGGTAATGTTTCATACATTAATAAAAGTGGCATGCTTATCAGGGTACCCTAACACATTGCGAGTCTTCCTGTGAGTGCACACAGGCATCCACTATCATTATTGTAATGCTGTTTGCCTCTGACACAGAAAGTTTATAAGAAATGTTTTAATAAATTCTGAATCCAACATTTTTTTTTTTTTTTTTTTGTATAATGCATATCAAGTGCAAAGAAACTAACATTGATGAATTAAAGTTGCCTTGCTGTAAGACACACTCTGGTTGTCTGGGGTTCAAACCCTGTGAGCACTGTCTCATTACTCCACAATTTAAACCGCTCTAGCAAAGTGACTCTGTGAAAAAGGACATATTAAGTGGACAGGAGTTGTAGAATTAATTTCATGGGATTACTTACTACCAAGGTTGTCCTGGGTTCAAACCAAATTAGCCATGTATTAATGGCAACAAGGTGTTTCCACAAGTAAATTCAGATAGATGGACTGTTGTGGGTTTAACCACTTGGCAACAACAAGCCCCAGGCTATATGAACAGTTTCAATTCTAATAAAGGTTTGTTAAGCTGTAGTGTATTTCAAAAAATTAACATTTTTGTGACAAAAATTCAATTTTGTTTGTTTGTTTGTTAAGTTAACTTTGTTATAGAAACTTTCATTTTAAAAATAGCCATTAACACTTGGATAAACTTGAAAATAATTTTTTCCTAAATGTGTAAATTTTTCCCTTGTAAGTATATACTCCAAATAAATAAAGTTAATGACTATTTTTGAATCACCAAATCCATACCTATAACATGTCTTCTTCAGAACTTCAATATCTGTGGATGGATTTTGATCAAATTTGGTACACAATATGTATACTCAAATTAGTCAATACAAAAATTAGGATGCATAGGTCAAAGGTCAATGTAACAAGGTTAGATATTAAATTTTATCCCCCAGAGGAGATGATGAAAACTAGTTGACGTAGGTTAGATTGGGGTTGGTGGGTGGGTGGAGGGTAATTTATCTCTAGAGTGATTGCACTTGTTTATAATGTTGTTACATTAATTATGGATATTTTTTTTGTTTTTATATTTTTCCAGAATTTCACAATAAACAGTTTGGACTTATTTACAAGGTTTTTGTTTACTGAGATACTAGAACTGGTAGACATTGACTGGAAAGGTTCCGACGGTGAGGAGAACTCGTGCAATAGGTTCCACATTATGCCACGATTTGCCAGATCTTTGCCAGGTATTATATACATAATATTTCATTTACTTGTGTTTCAGTAAGTCAAAATGTCAACAAAAACAATTGATAATTAAGATACTATGAAAATTAATGTTTTAATTCTTTGATATTTAAAACTGTCTCTGTTACTCAGTGGTAAATTATTTGGACCATGTTAAGATGAAATAAGGACACAAAAGTCTGGTACTGGCTCTTTATTAACACAATTGTTTATCTTATTTTTTCCAATCTTTAAATTCCTATATAAGACCAAAGTTGTAATTTACAAAAAAAAAAAAAAAAAAAATCCCCCAAACTTCTTTTCACCAAATGCAATTAACACACACTGCTGTACATCTTTCAAGCCAGTAAAAACACACCTCTCATACATCTGTATATATGTATATATACCCCCCCCCCCCCCCCCCCCCCATCGGAACAATACAGTACATGTACATCACACCACCATTCTCACTTTTTCTACAACTTGCATGCACTACACAAACTTCACAGGTATAACTTAGCCAGTTGTAAGTAATTGATTCCATTATTATTGATGAGTTTATAGAAAATGATTGATTGCCATCAGTCAGACCTTTTAAAAGATATTCAGGTAAGCTAGGGTGATATGCAAAGTACAGTGATATACAAAATACGACTAGTTTTTATAAAGCAAACATTAAAACAAATAAAGAGTAGAGTGTTTTATGCCCCAGTCAAGATTTTTGCACTTATTTCAAGGCGGTCAGTTGTGTAGTGGTGGAGGAAACCGGAGTACCCGAAGAATACCACCGACCTTCGGCAAGCAAAGTGACAAACTTTCACACACTAGGATCTGTATCGAGTCAGATTCGAACCCAGACAGTAAGAGTTGCTGTGATCCATAAGCGCATGCTTTAGACCACTTGGTTTTGGTCAAATAAAATAAATGAATAAATAAATAACATATCTCTAACAGACCAGTATGGTTATATATGTATTCAGTTGCTGTATATAATTTTCTTTGTCAACATTGTTATCTGATTGTTGAGTTGAGTTGAGTAATGGGGTTTAACATTCCAGTTAAGAATATTTCACTTATATTTTGAGACGTCGCCAGCTATAGGCAAAAGTGCATAAATTTTGCCTGTGCGTTGCGCTGATGGCATTATACATCAGGGTTCATTATTGTGCCACGCCATGACATGGGACCTCATTTATTTAAGTTCCCATTCAAAAGAACTGTGACTTTCATTTTTTAATGCCGAGTGCTTGGCGAAAAGAACAGCCACTACCCACTTTCAAGTCTTGGATCAGACCCGGTCGGGGTTCAAACCCACAACCTTCCACTTACGGAGGGAGCACTCTACCAACTGAGTTACCACAGTGGTTGTTATCTGATTTGTTATTTTGTCTGAAGGGATGTATGTTTTCTTTTGATAGAGAATGGTAAAGAGATTTTGTCTATGAATGAAATACTGTTGTATCTGCTGAGAAGCTGTAAACCTTTGTTGGAGGAGACAGAACTGGCGCAGATATTAAAATACGACCAACATGACTGGCAGAACTTGGTGGATGAAATAAGAGGAATGATAGTCAGCTATCCTGGCATGGTAATTCAGTATTGTTTATAGAGTTGTCTCCCTTTTAAAAACAGAGACCCTGTGACAGATTGGTCTAAAGTCCAGGCCTGTGGATCACATTGCCTCTCACCACCTAGTGTTAGGAAGTTTGTCAGTTCACTACTGCTATTCAATAATTTTTGTTTTTTTTATTTTTTTTTTTTTTTTTTTTTTTTTCTTTTCTCTGGCATTTCAGTTTTGTTCATCATGATTCCGGAACTGACCAACTGACCACTTTGATACAAATGAAAGATGCTCGACTTAGAGCATAAAACATTATTAATCAGATCCAATTCATTCCTTTTTTTAAAAAAAAATAATATCAAAGTACAGTTATCACCACCTAGGTTAGATTCCAACTGGGACAGATCCTAGTGTGAGAAAATATTAGCGATTAGCTTGATGAAGGTATATATAGATTGTTTTCTCCGGGTACTCCAGTTTCCTCCACTGTCCTCATTAAGGCTGTAATTAAAACAAAAGTGATAAAATCCTGATTGTTGTGTAAAACACCATTTGTCATCTCCAACAATTCTTCTATTTTATACAGGATATCAGGGCCAAGTGGTCTAAAGTGCGCACTTACGGATCACAGTGCCTCTCACCACCTGGGTTTGAATTCCACTCAGGATACATCCTAGTGTCAGAAAGTTTGTCGGTTTGCTTGTCGAAGTTCGGTGGTTTTCTTCAGGCACCCCGGACTCTCCACCATCCCAGAACTGACCACCTCAAAATAAGTGAAAGAATCTTGACTGGGGCGTAAAACACCATTGCTCCACTCAACTCCACTCTATACAGGATATCCCTTCAAAGGCAGTTAAGTAAGAGAGTGATATTTCCATTCATTCAAAACCAACATGCATGACCATCTTTAAATATCAGTGCAAGTGTATGATATATATGTACAGTCAAACCTGTCTATAAAGGCCACCCATGGGAATCAACTAAAGTGGCCTTTATGGACAGGTGGTCTTTATATACAAGTTCAAATAATATGAATAAAGAGCAACTGGGATAGAATTTTATTGGCCTTTATAAGCAGGTGGTCCTTATATAGAGGTGGCTTTAAGGCAGGTTTGACTGTATTTTCTAAAAGGGGTCAGAATTATAATAAAATTAATCATACATGTAGCTTATGTACATATGTGTGGATTTAGAATTTATGACATTTCTTTTTTAAAAAATGGTCTTTTGGAAGCCATGAGAAATCTTGGTCTATCAACCTGCCCATGACAAAAACAGCAGCCACTTGCCATTGCTTGCAATGCATGCACTTTTATGAAAAGTCACTGTTTGTTGCCAAATAAAAACTTACTGTACATACACACACATAATAATATACATTATAGTCCAGTGATTTTGTGAGGTTGAGGGTTCAAACCTTGGCTGGGTCTGACCAAGACTAAGAAATTGGTAATGACTGTTCTTTTGCCAAGCACCCGGCATTTAGAAATGAAAGTCACAAGTTCCTTGGATGAGACAATAAAAACCAGTGCCCAGCAGGCAATAAGACATAAAGAACACTTCCTGCACATTGCTCTTAGGGCATTGCAAAAGCCAAATTTTCTGTCACTTCACCTATAGTTGATGACGTCTCGGTATAAGTGAAATATTCTTGACGTAAAACCCCATTAAATCAATCAATCAATCTATTGTAAACAACATGACTGCATCATTCAGTGGAATCTCAGAAGGCGAACACCCATACTGCAGTTACAGAGGTCGCCTACACACGCTTGTTGGAAAAATACTAGTAACTGTTTGTTGCCAAATCAAAACTTCAATACACACTCTTGAGTGACCCTATAATAACATGACCAGTGATTTTGGAAACATGACTGCTACATTTAGTAGACTCACAAAAGACAAACACCCTTACTGCAGTTACATCGATCGCTTACATGCATTGCCGGAAAAGTCACTGTTGTTGAACAGTATTATCATTGCAAAATCTAAAAAACATACATACACACTAATAATGTGACTGGGATTACATAGTCCAGCAACTTTCTAAGAAACATGGCTGTCACATCAAGTGATGTGAGTCAGAATTTTTTATTTGGTTTAAGGTAGGAATTTGAAATTTAAATGACCATAAACATTTGATTATGAAATTCAGTGTAATTGTAAACATAAAATTTATTTTACAAATTAATCTGCTAAGAAATTGAAATTATTTTCTGACTGGAAGGTGTTCAGTTTTTGTTGAGTCTGGCATCACCATAAGGCGAGACTTAGGTGTTACTATTCTGTTGTTGGCAGTGGCAGCAGCATGTCAAAATGTCAAAGTTTATGTTAAAGTAATATATTTTCTACTCAATCAAAAACTAACAGGTGAGACATTTAAATGGAACTCTTGTTTAGATTTCACCATACATTTTAAGGATTACTACCCCTCGCCTTTTGAAGAAAGAGGGGTATATTTAGTTTGAGTTTCCATCTGTCCATCTGTCCATCCATCCATTCTTCTGTCCTTCTTTCTGTCATTCCATCCTCCATCTATCAGAATTTGTTTACATTTGTAGAAACCCAGCTCATGTTTACATTTGTAGAAACCCAGCTCGTTGCGGATAGACCAGTTAGACAGACAACAAGCAAAACAAGATGTTATTACTTATCCACTAATTATCCATTTTGGAATCCGCCCAGCACAGCTAAGTTATGCTGGAGATCCAAAGTAAGTAATTGAAAAAAAATTAAAACAAGTCAGAATCCGATCTTTTTTATGATCTTAGTTGACAGTGAATTATAAACTCAGGAGATAAACTTTTTCAGTAATTCAAGAAAAATATAATATTTTTCAGATATTATACATTGTTTTATTGCTTTTAATTATAACTTATCTGTAATTATTTTTGGTTTTTATCAGTTTTGTAAAACTTTTCAAATTTTCTATTACATTAAGTTTTACATCAGTTTAATGTTTTTTTATTATACAGTAAGTATGTTTTTAACATTTTCTTGCTGCGAGTAGGTGCATTAACAATAAAGCAGCTCTAAACAAAAAATTGCACACTCTCTCCCTCCCTCCCTTCCTCCCTCAAAGATTCATTCACTCACATTCACTCACTCACACCCAATGCATTCACACTCAGACATGCTCACTTCCTCACTCTCACTTAAACACTCACTCACTTCCTTCCTGCCTCCAAAACTCAGTAACCCACTCACTCACTCATTGCATACACAATTACAGTTATTCACTTCCTTTCTCACTCCTTTGCTCACTCGCTCGTTCACTCACACACTCACTCACTCACTCACTCAGTTCCTCACTCACTCACTCACTCAGTTCCTCCCTCCCTCACTCACTCACTCACTTCCTCCCTCACTCACTCACTCACTCCCTGCCTCTCTCACTCCCTCTATCACTCATTCACTAACTCACTTCCTTCCTTTCTCCCTCACTCCCTCCCTCCCTTCCTCACTCACTTCCTTCACTCACTTACCCCTTCACTCACTTCTCACTCTTTCACTCACTTACATCCTTCCTCCTTCACTCAATCACTTACTCACTCACTTCCTTCCTCCTTCACTCATTCACTCACTCAATCACTCATTCCCTCACTTCCTTCACTCACTCACCCCTTCACTCACTTACTCAATCATTCACTCACTTACATCCTTCACTCAATCACTCAATCACTCACCCCCTCACTTCCTTCACTCACTCACTCCCTCACTGGCTTACTCGCTCATTCACTCACTTACATCCTTCCTCCTTCACTCCCTCACTTCCTTCACTCACTCACCCCTTCACTCATTTACTCACTTACGTCCTTCCTCCTTCACTCAATCACTCACTCACTCATTCACTTACTCACATTCTTCCTCCTTCACTCACACACTCATTCACTTACTCACATTCTTCCTCCTTCACTCACTCACTCATTCACTTACTTCACTCACTCACTCACATTCTTCCTCCTTCACTCACTCACTCATTCACTCACTTCACTCACTCACTCACTTACTCACATTCTCCCTCCTTCACCCAATCACTCACTCACACTCAATCACTTCATCACTCACTCACTCACTCACTCATTCACTTCCTTCCTTCCTTCATCCACTGCCTCACTCACTGGATTATTGTATGTAGATTTGTAATTACAATAATGCTTTTTTTTAATCTGGTAGTTATCAGAAGATGTGGAAACAGTATGTCAAGTTTAAACATTTACTGAACAGTAAACCAAAGGTAACGTTTACAGACAAACAGAAACTCATACAGAAGGAACAATATCTACAGGATCTCAGAATGAAAAGGTAACTTTAGAAAACAAAAATTTTAATGCCACTAGTTTTGTAAAAAACAGAACCCTGAGTGAACAAAAAAAAATTTTAAAAAAATTAAAAATTTAAAAATATAATAAAAATTTGCACTCTGTAAGTAATTAATTTGTTAATTGAGATATTGAGCTTGATTTATGTTGGTCCTGATTTGTTTTTTAGTACAATGAAGAGAGAAGTGACAGTAGAAATAAGTAGTGAGGGATTTATGAGAACTGGTATAAAATCAGATATCACACAGGTAATATAAACTGTCTGAATTTCTCTCTCTTTCTCTCTCTCTCTTTTTTCTCTCTCTCCAGAAATAAGTAGTGAGGGATTATGAGGACTGGTATAAAATCAGATATCACACAGGTAATATAAACTGTCTGAATTCTCTCTCTCTCTCTCTCTCTCTCTCTCTCTCTCTCTCTCTCCCCACCCTCTCTCTCTCTCTCAGACACACACCCTCCCTCCCCATTCTAACTCTCTCTCTCAGACACACACCCTCCCTCCCCATTCTCTCTCTCTCTCTCCCTCCCTCTCTCTTTCCCACCCTCCATTTCTCTGTTTTAATTAAACACAAGGAGATTTTAAAGAAATTAGAAAAATACAATATTTGTGTATCAGCATGCCCCCTTTCTCTTTCAGTGTTCAAATATATTGTAATTTGTAAAGAAATTGTAATGAATAAAGGACTTGGTTCACTAACTGGCTAAAATGGCCCTGTTTCAAATGTGTTTGAAATTAATACTATCAGAAATCATGATATTGTATGATAAAAATATGTTTCAAAATTCTCTCAAAGAAATGCTCTGGTTGCTATGGCAACATATCCATTGCCGACCAGTAATTGGTTTCTTGTTAATTAAAGAGTATTCTATAAAATGCATATTACAGTAATTGTTAAGTCAAAAGAAGTTTCAGTAAATATGAAAAATTAATTTCTTTGCATATTTTAATCATTATTATCAATAAAGGTTTATAGAATATTGTTGCTATGGTAACAAAAAGAACAGATTTCCGTAGATATTTTGAAAGTTGACTGAACAACTACTGCAGACTCAAGAATAAAAATAAAATGAAATCTAGATGTTTGATCTTTACAATTATACTCATATCAATTAAAATGACTTGATTATTTATTATTTTATTGATTAATTTTATTTAAAAACATCTTGAGCTGCTCAGTGACAAAACGGCCCTTACGGCAATATACATCATAATATGAGAAAATGACATCTAGGTTTTCTTTGGTTTCGCAACCCATTCAGTAACATTGTTTGATTTGACAAAAGTCTTAAAAAATTACCTTTGTGAGAGATAATTCAGATTGTTGATTTGTGAACATATTTTTATAACCATTGAAAAATCGCTTTAGAACAAAAAGCCAAATTGGGCCTGTATTGTTCACCTGGCACACCTAAGTTTTATTTTATTTTTTTTACCTATCAAGTTATTTTTCCCAAACTTTAAACTCAAATGTAAAAGCAATATCTTTATTTTTTTTAAATATGAAAAAAAAATTATCATAAATATATAAATATAGGGTCATATATTTTCAGAGAAGATTTTTAAAAGATTAAGGCTAAAAATAGACCTTATTTGCATATTATATAATTATTGCCCAAACCAAAAAAAATTACAGAAAAAAACTCATATGTTTTAACCCCTGACTTCTTTTTATATTCCAAATTTTAACAAAATGGGTCGATTTAAGTTTCAGGGAAGACTAAAATTTAACCAACGCAAAGACACAGGGATCCTTTACCATGCCATAAGCTCACCCTAGTTTTGCCAGGTGAGCTAAAAAAACTGACACATGATAAATTTAATAATTTTCTACTATCAAGTATTCATTTTGAGTTTATTTTTTTTAATTTTACATGTATCCATGTATATTACAGCATGCCATGTTGATACCAGTGTTACTTGGACATTTACGATTTCATCAAGCGTTGTCTGTCTTGGAACATAACCTGGAGTATAAATTTAAAGATAGATCACTTTTACAGGTAAAATTTGAAGTTTTTTTCTAAGCCTTAGATCATAGATCATCTATCCTAAGCAATAGATCACATTTACAGGTAAAAGTTAAGGTCTGACCTAAGCTATAGATCATTTTTACAGGTAAAAGTTTTATGTCTGACCTAAGCTAAGCTATATATCACTTTTACAGGTAAAGATATGGTTTGACCTAAGCTATAGATCGTTTTTTACAGGTAAAAGTTTTAGGTCTGACCTAAGCTTTAGATCACATTTACAGGTTAAATCGGAGTCTGACCTAAGCTATAGATCACTTTTACAGGTAATGTCCAAGTCTGACCTAAGCTATAGATCACTTTTACAGGTAAAGGTTTAGGTCTGACCTAAGCTATAGATCGTTTTTACAGGTAAAAGTTTTAGGTCTGACGTAAGCTTTAGATCACATTTACAGGTAAAATCGGAGTCTGACCTAAGCTATAGATCACTTTTACAGGTAATGTCCAAGTCTGACCTAAGCTATAGATCACTTTACAGGTAAAGGTTTAGGTCTGACCTAAGCTATAGATCACTTTTACAGGTAAAGGTGTAGGTCTGACCTAAGCTATAGATCACTTTTACAGGTAAAGGTTTAGGATTGACCTTATCTATAGATCACTTTTACAGGTAATGTTTTAGGTCTGACCTAAGCTATAGATCACTTTTACAGGTAAAGTTTAAGTCTTTCCAAAAGGTGAATTATCCTTATTTAAGGTAAAAAAAACCCAGGTTTGTAAATTTTTGTGTTTTCTTCTAGTGGAATACAAATCTGAATTTCTATTGGTACTCTCATTATATTTACAACTGTAATATAAATGTAATACATACAGTGAAAAAAAGTCATTCCAGTTGTTCTTTCTTTGTTTTCTCACAGATTTTTGATGTACTTTTGATTGTTTTTGTTGTTGTTATCAACACCTGTTGTTCGGGGACATTCTAACAATTGTCTAACTTTCCTAATTTTCCTTTTTTTATTTGTCGTAACTATTTTTCAGCTTGCCTTTAGACACACCTTGGCTTACTTAATTTCTTTTCTTTTTTTTCAGCTTGCACTGACACACACCTCATATAAGGTCAACTATGGAACAAACCCAGATCATGCCAGAAATTCTCTGTCAAACTGTGGTATGAGGCAGCTGGAATATGGTGACAGAAAAATTCATTATGTCCACACACGGAAACGAGGTTAGTATAATGCATCTGAACCAGCCATACAAATTCTTTTTTTTACCCTGACAAATATACCCAGCAATCCCAAGACCACTCTGTCTGCCAAACAGAAGTATACTGGTAAAAAAATGATGTCTATTCATAGCAATAAGGTTAACTTAGTATTACCAATGAGTCTTAATCAGCCATCCAAATTCCATTCTAACCCTGAAAATTGTCTGCTAAAACGAAGTATGGTGAAAAAACAAAAAACAAAAAAATGTGATGTCCATATAACCAGTCTTAATCAGCCATCCAAATTCCATTCTAACCCTGAAAATTGTCTGCTAAAACGAAGTATGGTGAAAAAAACAAAAAACAAAAAAATGTGATGTCCATATAACCAGTCTTAATCAGCCAACCAAATTCCATTCTAACCCTGAAAATTGTCTGCTAAAACGAAGTATGGTGAAAAAACAAAAAACAAAAAAATGTAATGTCCATATAACCAGTCTTAATCAGCCAACCAAATTCCATTCTAACCCTGAAAATTGTCTGCTAAAACAAAGTATGGTGAAAAAACAAAAAACAAAAAAATGTAATGTCCATATAACCAGTCTTAATCAGCCATCCAAATTCCATTCTAACCCTGAAAATTGTCTGCTAAAACGAAGTATGGTGAAAAAAAAAAAAAAAAAACAAGAACAAAAACAAAAAAAAAAGACAAAACAAAACAAAACAAAAAAAAACAAAAAGAAAAATGCTATGTCCACACATGAAAACAAGGTTAGTATAATCCATCTAAACCAGCCATCCAAATTCCATTCTTACCCTGACAATATACCTGACAGTCTCTAGATCACACTGGAAATTGTCTGCTAAAATGAAGTATGGTGAAAAAAACAAAAAAAACAAAACAAAAACAACAACAACAAAACAAAACAAAACAAAAAAAAAAATGTGATTTCCACATATGAAAACAAGGAAGGTAAGTATAATCTATCTTACCCACCTATCCAAATTCCACTTTCTTACCCTGACAATAAGATTGCAAACCCTAGATCACAGGAAATTGTCTTATCAAACCAAAGCTAAGTGATAGAAAAATATATTAGGTCCTTGTTTATAAACAAGGTTAGTACAATCCAGTTTTAACCATCCATCCGTATTCCAGTTTCTTACCTTGAAAATTACTATGCAATCCTTAGATTACACTTGGAATTGTCCATCAAATCAAAACATAGTGATGGGAAAAGACATTATATCCACACATACTTATCGCACAGCCACTGGGGCACCATAACAATAAATGGATTTTGGTTAGACTTGTTACAAAATGAATAACACCATCAGGTGTGTAGGTCAAAGGTCAAGGTCACCAGATCAAATGCATTACATTTACACACACCTACCACACAGTCACTGGGGCCCCCATGATAATACATGGATTTTGGTCAAACTTGTAATAAAATGCCTAACACGATCATGTGTCTTGCATGCAAAATTTAGATGTGTAGGTCAAAGGTCAAGGTCACCAGGTCAAATCTTGAATTTGGCTTCTGTAAGTAAAGTTGGAGTTTTATATAGTTGTTTTTACAGTATATATGCCTGTCTGTTTTTTTCAGGTATCAATATTCTTATAAATATTATGTCTCGGATGGGAAATAAGGAGGAGCTACAGTCAGAAATCCCGCACAACGAAAGGTTGGAATTTCTTGGAGATGCTGTCGTAGAATTCATATCCAGGTAATTTGGTTTTAACTGTAATATTTCCTTTAACCCCATCCCCTCCCCCATAGATTGTTTCTCTTATAAGTAATCAAGGCAGAACATCAATAAGATCCACAATGTTAAGTAGCATGAGAAGATACGAGTGCTTTCATTATGTTTATATACATATATATCGTAACCGTTAAATAAAATGTGAACCACTTCTACTTATCTACCCTATTAATTAGTGGATTGATATTCAGTACCGTCAAAGACAATAAAGCTAAACAGGTATGCTAATCCTCTACTCTAATTACAGAAGCTGATTTATATGCTGTTGTCGATAATAGTTAAATGGCATTAAGATGTTAAGGTCACAGGTCAAAAGTCAAGGTCACGAGGTCAAATCATAATTTTGCTCCTGTAGGCAATGTTAGAGTATTCGTCTCAATAGATTTTTGACAAATTTAAAAAAATGAATAACAACATCAGACAATGTGTTAAATATAGAATTTAAATGTGAAGGTCAAAGTCATGAGATAAAATTTTAATTTTCCCTTGTAGGTAATGTTTTAATATCCTTTTCAATAGGTTTTGGACAGGTTTGTCACAAGTGATTATCAACATCAGATGATGTGATGCTAAAGTAATATGCCACTGTCAATAACAGTTAAAATGGCATTTAGATGTTAAGGTCAAAGGTCAAAAGTTAAAGTCATGAGGTCAGATAATTTTACTCCTGTAGGCAATGCTTGGGTATTTTTTTTTGAAAACTGCACTGGATTATGATAAAATTTGACCAAAAAATGTTATATTGTATATTTCAGTGTACATCTGTTTTTTATGTTTCCATGGTTAGAAGAGGGCGGATTAACGACATATCGAGCAGCTATAGTACAGAATCAACATCTCGCTGTTTTGGCAAAGGTGAATTTTATTTTTTGTTTTTCTTAATCAATCCAAATTTGTGAAAAATCAAAGCAATTTGATGAAGAAATGTTTCAAATGAATTTTGTTCAATGCCATGTTTCTTGGGACATACTAAATGAATGGGCTAGTACCTTAACATAAAGTTTCTCTGAGTGCTTGCTAGTACAGGTCAGCCATTGATTCACACTGGCACATCTCACATGCCTACATTAGCTTGTTCTTAGATCAATCTTTAGAGATAATTAACATTGCTCTTTTCAGAAAAGGGGCCTTGGGCCGAGTGGTCTAAAGCATGCACTTACGGCTCACAATATCTCTCACCGCCTGGTTTATAATCCCACTCTGGACAGATCCTAGAGTGAGAAAGTTTGTTAGTTCGCTTGCCGAAGGTCAGTAGTTTTCTCTGAGCACTCTGGTTTCCATCCACCATCTCAGAACTGACCACCTCAAAATAAGTGAAAAAATCTTGACTGGGGCATAAAACACGCTTTAATCCCCTCCAGTCATGTCAGAAAAATTGCTGATGTAACCATAAAAAAACATTATAATTAACATCAACCTCAATTTGTTTATTTCTTTTTATGAACTGTTTTAAAAACCTAAAGTGATTAGCTCTTTTTTCTATCTTGCTTACAGAAATTACAACTACAGAACTTCATGCTGTACGCTCATGGACCAGATCTTTGTCACGAATCAGATCTGAGACATGCCATGACTAACTGTTTTGAGGCTCTAATGGGTAAGTGTGCAGACAGAACTTAATGCTGTATGCCCATGGACCAGATCTTTGTCACGAATCAGATCTGAGACATGCCATGGCTAAGTGTTTTGAGGCTCTGATGGGTAAGTCAGCAGACACAACTTTATTTTTTATGCCCAGATTTTGCTTATAGGTACAACAGTCCAGTCTGCTAATATGCATATTGCACTAATAACTTGCAAATGAAAAAAGTTCCTAAAAAACATATATATATAAAGTGCACGGAAATAGTCTATTTTGTACTTATAACATATTGTGTTTTATCAACTGAAAACTACTGAAAAAATTTAAAACAAATTTCACACATTTGATACACATAATTTTAATGTCTGAAACAAATCATATGATGATAACTTGCCATGAAAATACATGATGAGAAAGAATGCCTACTTTCACTTTCAACATCATCATTTTGTGTAATTGCATTTAAAACAAAAGGAGACAATTGTGTATAATTTTGAGAATTATTGTCACTTTCCTTCTGCTCAGATCTAGATTCTGAGTCAGAATATAAGTCATAACTATCAGCATCATTTTTAAGTTCTGCAACAACATCTGCTACTGAAAAACGTGATTTAGTATCCCTACCATCAGTCGCCATCTTTAAAAAAAAAGTTCTTCATACCACCTAAAACAATCAAGATACACTGGCCATTTTATTTGTCACATAACACTGTACATACATGTATTTGTGAAAGATAACATAGTATAATAATATTACAGTATAATTGAGTTGCCTCCCTTAAACCATATCACTGTGTAAATTGTTACGAAATTTTCCCGAGTACTGCTCAGGGTGCTGGTGTACAAGATAAACTTTTCACCCCAGGTAGTGCTTAGGGGAAGGCATTGAAGGGGTTAAATGTCTAGTGTTCTACTTGGTATATATATACCAATTTTAAACAAAATTGATCAACAAATAAGTATGTTGTGGTCATTTTACTGTTTTTCTATTTATAGTAACAGTAGCCATCTTGGATTTAGGATTTGGCTAAAACACAAATCCATCTGAGATATTACCATATTAAACCTATGTAAGAAATTTCATGAAATTCGGTTGAAAAATAAATTTTGTAAGAGTACTGACAAGGAAAGTGTAACATACATACTCGTAGAACATATCCTAGAACCTCCTCCAAACTCTGTGTGTGGGGGATTATAATTCACAGACACATGTACATGTATTAAACAGCAAATGTCATAGTCATAATTTTTTTTTTTTATTTTTTGTTTGATGGCAGGTGCACTCTTTATGGATGGTGGCATTGAATTAGCAGATCAGATTTTTTCCAAGACTTTATTCGAAGAAGAAAAACACTTAAAAACATGGCAAGAGCTACCTCCCCATCCATTACAGGAAGATGAACCAAATGGTGACAGACATTGGATTGACTCTAGCCCTGCTTTACAAGTAAGATTGATTTAACAGAGGGTGGAGTGGTGGGTGGAGGGAGTGGAATGGAATAAGATTCAACAGAAGATGAGGGGGATTGGGGGCAAAGGAGTATGATTCAACAGAGGGTGAAGGGGGTTGGGGGTAGAGTGGAGTATGATTCAACAGAGGGTGGTGGGGGATGACAGAGAGGAGTATGATTCAACAGAGAGAGGGTTGGGGCAGAGTGGAGAATGATTTAACAGAGGGTGAGGGGGTGGGATGGGCTAAGTGGGTAGAGTCAAGTATGATTCAACAGAAGGTGAGGGGGTAGGACAGGGGTAGGGTGGGGAGAAGAGTTGAGTATGATTCAACGGAGGGTGGGGGTCATCAGGGTGAATTTTGATTCGACAGAGGGTTAGGGGGTGCATGTTGGGGTAGAGTCAAGTATGATATAACAGAGGGTGAGGGGGTGGGGCAGGGGCTGGGCATAGTTGAGTATGACTCAACAGAAGGTGAGGGGTGGGGCAGGGAGGAGCAGAGTGGAGTAATTGTATTTTACAACCCAGTTAAGATTTTATTCCTTTATTTCAAGAAGGTACCAGTAATTTTTTAAACATATTTTTCATTTATTTCAAGAGGGTAATTTTTTTTGGATGATTGAGTAAAATCGAGTTCTCCAAGAAAATCATTACCTTTTTGCAAGCAACCTAGATATAGTATATCTAAGTATACTTCAGTTAACTTGTTACTTTATGTAAACTAAAAGAAAAGTCTTGTGAAGCAATCAATTTATCAGAAATGTACTTAGCTCTAGATAATTGTTTATTAAAGGAATCTTCTCAATTATAAACATTAAATATTTAGTTAGCGTAACTTATATATATTTTAAGCAGCTGGGCTTTTGTTGTTGTTGTTTAATGTCACATCAGCAATTTTTCAGCTATTGGCATTGAGAGAAAGCCAGGATAATAATCTCCATGATTACATGCATACCTAAACTAACAATGTTTAGGTATATTTGTGATTTGTGAGTGTGTATTAGCACGGAGGGTGGCTTTTTGGTAAGATGCTAGCTCACTGTGTCTATATGCTGCAGACAAGCATACCACTTCCCCAATCCATTATCCTGGCTACTAGGTGAACAAGTTAAAACTCTATCCTCCTAATGCCAAGTGCCAGGTATGAAATCAATATCTCAAATTGTAAAGTCTTATGTATGGCCCATCTTGGGTTAAAATTTGCATCTCCTGCTGTCGAGACAACACTATACCATTGAGGCTGGCATTGCCATAAGACAAAACTTAGCTGTTACTTTTCCCAGTGTTCTCATATGGGGCAACAGCAATGGTGTGTGAAAATGAGAAACTTTATTGTTAAATTAATGTATTTTCTACTCAATCAAAAACTAACCAGGTGAGACATTAAAATCCATGGAATTCTTGTTATTTTTTACAGAAATTGTTGACTTTTGAAAAATCTACAGGGATTAAATTTACACATGTGCGACTGTTGACTCGAGCTTTTACATTAAGAAGTGTCGGTTACAACAACTTAACCTTGTAAGTAACAAGTGTTACATGAAATATTCAGCTGAATCATTTCTTAAAAATGGATTAAAATGAATGTGAATGACATATGATTAAAAATTGACCAATCATAGCTCAAGTATTACTTGTGTTGTAATAACCGATAAAACATGTTGTCGATTGGAATATGGTGTTTTAAGCCCAAGTCAAAATCTTTCATTTATATCATAAGTCCCTGTCAAGATTCTTTCACTTATATCAAGATGCTAAATTCTGGGATGGTGGGGGAATCTGGAGTACCCAGAGAAAAAAAAACCACTGACCATTGGCAAGCAACTTGCAACAGAGACCACCACTAAAATAAAAGATCAAATTCAAATTTGACGCCCGCACTTCTTAGGTTCCATATGTGACCTTTATTTACAAGTGGGCAGTACTTTGTAGCATAGTTTTCAGCCATCTTAATTTTTTAAAATTTATTTAAAACTAAGGTCTGTTCCCTCATGCAAAAAACATGAGCTCAATTTTGATTCATATAATTTTAGAATTTTGGATTCATTTATTTTCAAATGTTTGGATCATCTTTTTTATCTATTGACTTTTTCTTCCTCTGGTGTCACTAATGAAGAAAGAATTTTCGAAAATATACACATATGGCACATTAAAATTAAACAGCTATTTTTGTTATATATTTATTATTTGTTTGTTTGCCTTCAGGGGACATAACCAGAGACTGGAGTTTCTGGGGGACACAGTTTTACAGCTTGTAGCATCAGAATATTTATTCAAACATTTTCCGGACCATCATGAAGGACATTTATCGGTAAGTTATTAGAAGATTATGTGCTAAATAGATAAAAACAGTGGAGTATTGGTGTTTTATACCACAGCGAAGACTCATTCACTTAAGTTGAAGCAGTCAGTCATTGTATTTTTTAGGAAATTGACATGTTTAGAGAAAATTAAGGTTTTTTGCAGGAGACTGGACAACCATTCCTGTCTATTTTTGCAATTTTTAGAAGGCAAAATTAGATTTTCATCTTAAATTTCGTTAAATATGCATTTAATTGTTATTGAGGATGGTCATGATTGTATACCTTAGCTATGAAGCAGTTCTATATGTAACTGTATATTCATACAACAGTCACATGATCAATTGCAATTATGGCTCATATAATTACATTTGATCTTAAACAGAGTTATATAAAAGCACGATGAATTTCCACCAAAAGTCGGAATTCGGGTTTTTTTTTATTCAAACCTTGTTATTTTACTTATAATTTCTGAATTTTTAACTAATTCTGATGTTCTGTTGCTTCGGTTTTCAATTCCATGTTCTGCTCATTTCCATTTCGTTTTCTATTCAGTGTTATACAAAACCATCGCAGTTACCATGACACCACTTTAACTCTACAGAAAAAGAATAATTATGATGAAAGACACAGTGTTGATTTTTACTTTGACTGGGTCCCACTCAGTTTTAATAGGTGTGGTTTCCTCAGGATTTCAATCATAATCATCCCCACTTATACTTAACCCCCAACCCCACCACCAATGCATTTATGTAACATGGCTGATTGAAGAACACAGTGCAATGGCAACTCATACAATTTGCTTTTGTTTGTTTACCTTAACCAGAGGAACAAGATTATCTCTGAAATATAAGTTACCTCCCTTTTACCACTAAATTTCTTTGGCCAATCAAACAATGGCTAATGGTAAGATTTAATTGTTGAGCCTGGCATTGCCATAAAGTGAGACTAAGGTGTTGCTTTTCCGGTGTCATCATACGCAGCGGCAAGTCAAAATGTGAAAATTTATGTTAAAGTCACGTATTTTCTACTCAATAAACAACTAACCAGTCGAGACATTAAATTCCGTGGTCTCCCGCTTTTTTTTTTTTTTTGGAAAAATGACCATCTTTTTTTGCAGTTACTGAGGAGTTCCCTTGTAAACAACAGAACACAATCTATTGTGTGTGATGATTTAGGAATGTCAGATTATGTCATCTATGCAGAAACGAGAGGTGAAAAACTAGACCTTAAAACTAAGGAAAAGGCCGATCTTCTTGAAGGTAAATTTATAGTCAATAAATAGAGAATCTTACATGAGTGTTTATGTAATGTTGAATTTATTGAACAAGTTGAATAATTTTTATGCAACAAGCCTCTAAAGACTGGGGTCAGACGAACTCAGGGTTTGAACCCACAACCTCCTATTAATGGAGTGAGCACTACAATGTATATCAACTGAGCTTTTTTTTTTTATATGTCATATTTCTAATTGACAATTTTACCTTCAACAGCTTTTATAGGAGCTCTGTTTGTGGATAAAGATATAGACTTCTGTCGTGTATTCTGCAATGTTTGTTTCTTCCCCAGATTAAAGGTATGTACAATTTATTTTTATTTATTTATTTATTTATTTATTTATTTATTTATTTTATTTTATTTTATTTTATTTTATTTTATTTTATTTTATTTTATTTTATTTTATTTTATTTTATTTTTTATTTTTGACATTAAAAGTTATGAATAAATCTGTTGTAAAACAACTTAGAAGTTTCTTTTCTGATTTACGTTGAGTGGTCTTAGAGGCACAATCACTGAATACAGTGCATCTCTTTGACCAAGTTGTAATCCACTTTGGGCATACTCTTGTGTAAGTAAAGTTAACAGTCTGCACATTGGTGATCAGTGGTTTTCTTCAGGTATTCTAGTTTTCTTCTACCATCTCAGGATTGTTGTTCTTAATAAGGGCTTTAGACATTTCAGTCCTGATCATGGGCTAGTGTGAGAAAGTTTGTCAGTTCACTTGCCGAAGGTCGGTGGTTTTCTCTGGGCACTCCGGTTTCCTCCACCATCCCAGATGAAAAATCTTGACTTTGGTATAATTTCCAAATCCTAAACTCTTGTTGCACTTTTAGATTTTTACAATGTTACTCCCTTATCACAGATCATAAAGACTATTGGTCTTTCAATATTATTGGCTTTTTCCGTCTTGATATTCTCAGTGGTTCTTAAATGTTTAGTAATGTCCAGAATTTGTATGTTTTCCATTGTTTACACTTCCCTTCTATTCAGAGGCCTCTTGGCTGGGTGGTCTAAAGTGCACACTTACAGATCACAGCACCTCTAACACTGGGTTTAAATCCAACTCAGAACAGATCCTAGTCTGAGAAGGTTTGTCAGTTCGCTTACCGAAGGTCGGTGGTTTTCTCCAGGCATTCCGCTTTCCTTCATCATCCCAGAACTGACGGCCTTGAAATGAGTAAAAGAATCTTGACTGGGGCGTAAAACACCATTACTCAACTCCACCCTCTTCTATTCGAATTTCTTTACCATCCTCAATATCTAAAATCTACCCAATACCTGATAATCAGGACACTGTTTTCTTATAATGCTAATAGTTTGTAGAATTTTAGGATTCCCAGACTAATAATAAAGTTTTACCACTTTAGCTATCTATACAATGGAATTATCCAGAGAACCACGTGATACCTCATAGCTTTTGTGTGGGACAATTATTTCTATTGATAACGGAATCACATAAAGTTAAGTTTTCCCATTATAACTACGTTTTTTCAGGAATATTTGACGTAGACGTTATCCATTTAATTCCACACAAATGTTAAGAGGTATTGATCACGTGGTACGCTGGTGAGCTCAATTTAAGAATATCTACATGTATACTTATGATGAAGTTTCCGTCTTCAGCTCTCTGTTTCCAGGTGTACTCCATTTTGAGAGAACCTGGAACTAATCATCATTGACATCATGGAATGAAAAAATTTCCTAGAATTTTTTTAAAACAAAATTTTGAGAATACATCCATTTTAACAGTTTTAGTGGATTTTTTTAACATGCACCATTTTTGAACTTTAGAAATTTAGATGTGTGAATTATATTGTGAAACACTTGGTACATATATTCTATTTTCTTTTCATTTTCATTTAGGATTTTATCTTGAACCAAGATTGGAATGATCCGAAGTCTCAGTTACAACAGTGTTGTCTAACTCTTCGAGAATTAGATGGTGGAGAACCGGATATACCTGTTTATAAGTAAGAACTTAATACCATTAGTTACTCCTACTTTTTTTTTCATGGACTCATGTGTCTTCTCAAATATTCGGTGTACTCAAAGCAAATTTTTGTCCTGCTTTACTCACGAATAAATGCGAAAATAAAACTTTCACAAAAAATTATCTGATTTACAGTATTTAATTGATCCCCACTTTTGTTTAATTTTGTAAAAAAAGAAAAAAAACTATCTTGAAATTGAATATCCTTATATAGTGTTCGAGATATCCTTCCTTAAATTATCATAGATCTTTGAGAGTAGGTATATACATGTATTGCAGAAAGGTAGAAATATTTCAAATAACAGTAAATCTTGATCTATTGCCACCCAATTTATCGCCAAACTCGCTTATCACCAAAATATCATCTAGACCCATTTTCCCCTCACATAAAAAACCCTGTTTTAATGTCTTATTCGCCTATTGGCAATTGCCACCCTTACCTGATAACAAATGATAATATTACCATTATTGTTACCACGATTTTATCACCAATTAACATGGTCACACATTACTGATTTTACTTAAAGTAGACATGCGGTTGGACAGTCAAAGACTCATTCATGCGTATACATGTATGTATGGTTTACCAATAATATAAAAACAATTAGCGATTAGGCCAAAATAAAAATATAATTTGTTTCCCTTTGTGCGACCGACAGTAAAAAATCCCGCTGACTGAATAAATTTTTTTTGAAAAATGCTGTGTGATTTTTTTTTTTTTTTTTGTAATTCTGTGCTAATAGATTATTGTTCGTTTCCCTTCCTTTTCACCATCTTGGTTGGCGAAGAGGCTTATACAGTTATAGTTCAATGCGGTATAAATGCCATAGTGATGAAGATGTACTAGTAATCACACATGGTGACAGGTGAAGAATGTTTCCTAACCAGAAAAAAAAAAAAAAAAAAAAAAAAAAAATATGAAGAAAAAAAAAAAAAAAAAAAGCCTAACTAGTACCTACCCAATATTAGAGGTAAGGGTAGGGCAAGGGGAAACAAAGATTTTTTTAACTGTGGCCTTACTGAATTGTGTTTACTTTTATAAATGGAAAATACTCAGCTGAGTTTTGTTCTTGTTTGTTGTTTATGTTTAACATACAAACAAAATGTCGACACTCAAACAAAAAAAACTTATCATGAATGCATTCTGTCCATATTTTATTTAGAATGATAGAATCCATTGGACCCACTAACACCAGACGATACACAGTAGCTGTCTACTTTAGAGATGAGCGCTTGGCCACAGGTGTCGGACATAGCATACAACAAGCTGAGATGGCCGCTGCTACTAATGCTCTCAATGAAAGATCAGGTAAATGTTATGGTCCTGGCATTCAAAGCTCCATTAGCAAATCAAATTGAGGAGTACAAATTAAAAAGTTTTTATCATTTAATAAGAAATATTTATTACTAAAACATAAATTAAAGTTTTATTAATTAAGATTTTCCTAATTCACAACATAGAAATTTCTGCTTAAAAATGGAGCTTTGGACATCCATGATACAAAATTGGTTGAGTGTTAGTGGAATTTGCTAGTGTATCACGTGATACCTCATAGCGTTTGTGCGGGTCAATTATTTCTATTGACAAGGGAATCGCATAAAGTTACATTTTCCCGTAATAACGACGGTTTTTCGGGAATATTTGACATAGACATTATCCATTTCATTTGGCACAAACGTTACGAGGTACTGATCACGTGGTACACTGGCAAATTCCATTGCGAATTTTTCAGTGCCAGAATAATAGACTGGGGAAATGGTATTATTTCCTGCTGCATATTGACATTGGTCAACTAAGCTTAGCCTAGTAACTTACCAAAATAGTCTTGTGAGTGTGTGCTAGTACATGGTGCACCATAATATACACTCAAATATCACATGTATACTTCCTTGATTGACTTTTCTGTAATTTTAATGTTAAGTTACTTTAGTACTAAAGAATTGTTTTATTTGGTATGTGTGAAAGGTGTCTTTGTCATAATTTAACTCTAAATAAAAAAAAAAATCATTTTTAAGATCAAGTCATGTGGTTTGATGTATATCTTTAAACTCGTCATGTCTTTAAAAAGAGCTTAATAAGGTTTGTCTGCATACCATGTGATCAGACCCCAATTACGTTTGTGTGGATACAAGGAAAACTGAAGAAAATGATACAAAAACATTTCCGTCCCCATCTCATCATTGGATAAAGTCACTTATGTCAGAAAATGTCATGCTGGATGTTTTCTTATCCAATTTAAAAAAATTACGGGTATCACAAATATAAAATACATATAGTGCCATATGTGCACATTTCGGAAAATCATTCCTTATCTGTGACACTAGTAGTTGTTTAGTTTGATAGATAAAAACATAAGCCAAAAAATGAAAATTAATTAATCTATAGTTCAAAATCATATGAATCCAAATCCAGCTAAGTAATGTTTTGTATGAGGAAAAAAACCTTTGTTTTAAATAAATTTGAAAAATTTCAAAAATTATGACGGCTGAAAATTTTGCTAAATGGTAGTATGATATGAAAACCATTGCATGTTTTGGCATTAGTTATGATGGCATTTTTACTACCAATATCAAATGTTTCTAATCTCAGAATTAGGAATATGCCATGTATTTTATACCTGAAATCGAAAAACTCGGAAATTGTTAGAATTCAACATGCCCTTGTTGTATGCCTGAAATTTCTGAAGTTTTAAACTTTTTTTTTACTTTTTAATTCCAGAATTATTTCCAATCCTGGCACATCAGAAGAGATTCCTGGAAAGAAAACACAAACGTAAAAGGCATGGAAGACGAGGAAATGCCAGTGGAAAGAAATGAGAGTAAAATTACAAATTTTCGATTTCTTTTACCAGTGGAACTGAACTTCACGTTAGAGATTATCCACCTGTTAAATTGTCAGATCTAAAAGCTCAGATAAGCTATTGTGATCTACTATTGTCTGTGTGCAAATTATTAACATTTGAATCTTCTATCCCATATTGTATCAGAGTTGAAAATCTTGGCAATGGGTTCCAAACTAGAGGAATTTTGATAGTTCTCAGACCTGCCAACCCTTACGATTTTTCCGTAGTTCTTACTGAAAATTGATGAAAATTTTTAATTCTTACGATTGTATGGTTACGGCATGTTTTCTTCCGATTTTTATCTTTTCCGGATATCCTTTTTCATTGTCTTAACGTTTCCAAACCATGTTTTAGAAAACTGTCCTGGAAACGCTTTTAAGGCATGCAGATTACAATAAAGCATTAAAAAGATAGCCAGTGATCACTGTCGTTATGCAAAGTCGGAAGAGCGTTTGATAGTAAAGCATTTCAAAGACATTCTGAAGTGTAATAATCAAGCATCTGTGTGATTTTAAAGTTTTTTGCAGTAATTGTCACATCTCAAAAATGAGCAAACGCAAAGCAGATCTGGCGGATTATGGAGAGTCGTCTCCAAAAAAAAGGAATTGGTATAAATTGGTGCGATTTAGGTGATTTTTTAGCCTTAACAGTCTAATTAAAATACGCCTAAAACTGACTTTTGTAAAATCTTACTGAAACTAGTGCAATCTTACTGAAAAATGACCTTGATCTTACCGAATAGTTGCCCAGGGGCAGGTCTGAGTTCTGCCATTATCCCTGTAATTTGTATGTAAGATTATTCAGAGTGAGCAATAAGGCCCTCTTGTTCTCCTATCTACATGTACTTGTTTATTTAAGAAATAATGATTATAATATCATCAGTAAGAATGATATAACATTCGTAAATTAAATACGCTGATTGTCAGGCAGGAAATCAAAAGTGATGATCATTATAATCTAGAAAATCATTGTTTTTTTTTCATTTTAATGGGAAATGAAACTATGCAATGGTGATCTGGAAACCTGTCGACCCAGAATGTCGGAACTACTTTCTAGTGTTGATATCGGCAAATAATGGTTTAATGGTTCAAATTGTTTAATGTGTATTTTATTTGATTTAATACGAAAAACAAATTCCGATGAAATTGACTTTAGTATCATGTGGAAAAATTATTGATGTGTAATAGTGGCCCATTTAAAGGGGAACAGAATAGACAAAAATATGTGAAAAGGGCCAATTTGAAAAAGTATTTTAAATTAATACATGTACATATGTAAAATAGTGCTTAAAAGTTTTTGACATGTAAAAAATGCTTTAAATAGGAGAAGAATAGACAAAATATTTGAAAGAGGCCCATTTGAAAGAGGATGATAAATACACAAACAATATTTGAAATGGACCTATTTGAATGAGTATATTAAATGCAATAGTTAATACTGTATGTTGAATAATAAATTATATGTAAAAATTATCTCTTGTTGGAAAAATAAATTTTAGAGATATTAGAAGAGAAAAAATTAATTCCTTAAGTATGTTTTTGTATTTATAAGAGTATGTTAAAAATTTATTCAGTGAATGAAGCCTATAGCTGATGACTTCTCGATATAAGTTATATTTTCTTGACTTGGACGTTAAACACCATTAAATCAAAATTAAATCCAATAATTATTAAATGTTGTCAAGCTGTAATGTGTAATTGTGAAGGCAAAACTTTATTTTCTATGCCCATGTTCAAAATCTTGCCCATGCCATGGTAAACAATTGGGGTTCATAAGTAATTGATTTATTTAATTGTCTTTTACCCCTGCTTTAAATTTTTTTTATCTATTTAGGCAGTCTGTTCTGGCACCAGTTTCACAATCATTCACTTAATTGAGTGTACATTTAACTCAAATTAGAAAATGTTTCAATGTCAGTTTTTATGACATTACGCAGTTAAAAAAAATATTTTTTGTTTTTGTTTAAGTAGTTTTGTTGAACAGAACGAAATGTCTCATAAATCTTAAATTCTTTAAAATATTGATGAGAGAAAAGAATTTTTTGAGTTGAGGGTACAATCAACTGACTCCACAAATTTATTTGAAAAAGAAAACGTTTTATAGCTTGACAAGAGTTGCCTCCCATGCATTACAGAAAGATTACGAAAACTGCAACTGACAGTAGATGGACTCAATTCCTGCTTTATAAGTAGAAAGATTGGAAAAGGTTCGAATGAGGAAGTAATGTGTTTTACACCTTAGTTATGAGTTATTCATTTATTTCAAAGGGCATTTTTGCTATGGCTGGGGAAACATGAGAACACCGGAGGCACGATCTCTGGCAAGTGAACTGGCAAACCTTTTTGGACAACAAAAACCTGCCCGTGAACTTATACTTGATATATTTCACTTACCGTAGTTCTTTGTTCTGTTTAGTCTCGAATATGATTTTGCATCCAATGGGTGTAGCTAGCTAAACAGAGGATTAAAACAAGTCCGATGCACCTGGCCTCACTTCCTTAATGGAAGTTCAAGTGTATAACTAAGTTGGCCAGATTTTAAAGTTTTTACTTTGTTTTTTCGAGGATTGTGATTTAGAAATAGACGGGTAAGTTAGTATTTTATTTTACTACAAACATTTCCCACTTTTCCATACAATATTAACATAGTAGCTAATGACAAAAGCTTTTCTTTGAAGTCAATTTAAATTTCAGAACACTATCATACATGTATCTAGTCACAGTATTTAATACGAAATCACAGGACCTATTGCTGATTTTAATGATATGCTGTAACACTAGACACCCTTCTGCAGTTTCAAATCCAAGAAGGTGCAAAACAATCCGTGAAAAGAGTTGATCATGTTTCTGTTGTTAGAACATGAACTGATATGTTGGCGTTTGTTTTATATAGAAAATTATGTTGTTTTTTTTTAAATTCACAAACCAGAAACTGACAGAATGGAAATTAAAGAATCTTCATTGGAACATCAATCATTCATTCATCAGATATAAAAACAAACAAAGAAGTTTAGTGATAAATATTTATTCTTCTGACGAAATAAAACTATATACATGTTCTTAAAATACAATCTAATAAATTAAAAATATATTTTACAAAAAACTACTAGACTTCAGAATGAAGATTTAATTCGACTCTTAAAACACGGATGGTCACTTATGTTTATGAGTATGAAAATATGATGGACCACTCAGAAAAGGGAGTGTTAGAATATTAAATTTGGTAAAAATATAATTGACCACATCATACTGAATATTTTCAAACGTCTAAGAAATTTAATGCAAAACAATTTATTAAAAATATACAGCTGTTGTAAAACCTAATTTTAAAATATGTGCAATCATTAGTTGAAAAAACCTACAATCACGCTAAAGTTTCACAATACACGTGGATTCGGTGTCACAACTTGGTTTCTTGATCTCCCAATAATATGAACATACTTGAGAATGAATCTGTATAACTGAATAGACCAAATTTATATTTCGTAAAAGGGATCAAAATACACAATAGTCACATTGTAAATCCTCAAATGATCACAAAATGTTGTTGAATGCTTATTTATATATCTTATATATATATATTTTATTATGTCGATTTCCCGTTTTCCATAATTACAGATCCATAATCTACCATGGTTATCCAAGTCCAATCCAATAGGCCTGTCACACCCTTGTTCTGGTGTTATCAGATATTGTATAAACTTGCCATCACTATCTAAGACATGTATTACAGAGTTTTGATAGTCATTGATAAACATACGTCCCTGTTTATCCGTTACTATATATTGTGGATAAAATGATTGTTTTAGTTGTCTCCCCTCTGCCTGGTATATAAACCTTATCGTTCCCTCTTTGTTAACAGCTACTACTTTATCATCATCTGTAACTATAATGTCACCATTTATGTTACTACAGACAAACAGGGGGTATGTAAACAGTTCTTTGTGATCTACTGTATCACGATGTATTGTTCTGATGTGTTGTCCACTAGTTGTCATCTCCACTATCTTTTTTCCAAAATACTTATACAACACAACAAGAACATTCCCTGTATCTGTTACAGTGATTCCTCTTGTCTCAAAGTCATCACTTTCTGTATATATGTCTGTAATTCTGTTATCTCTAATGATCTTCTTTAATTTATTAGTTCTATGCCCTGTCACAAAAAGATCTCCAGGTGTAGAGACAACAGCATCAAGCACATTAAAGTCAGTATTGATATTCCTTATAACATGACCATCTGATGCCACCAGTGATATTTCCCTCTCACCACATTTCCATAACCAAGCCTGATCATTTCCTGTTGTTACTACACGAGTCTTTTCACTAGTGAAATTCCTTATTATCGTGACATTGATGACAAGAATGTCCTTGGAATTGAGTGTTTAAAAAATGTATTTGTTGTTTGGTAGACAAGAAACCAGTAACACTGAATTCTATATGATCTCATGAAAATAAATACAATTATTCCTTCCACTTACATGTTTGATTTTACAATAGTTCGCTTTAGTCGTCACCCCATTATCTGTAAGTACTAGGAATATTGATTGTCTTGAGAGAGTTAATTTTGGTCGGCTTGCACTGGCCAGCATGAAGAGATTCTTTTTGCTAAAGATAGTTACCTAATCAGAAAAGCTCAGACCAGCCGTTCTCTTAACAAGTCACTTTATCTAGACGCCTGGTTAACTTGTTTATAGTAAGTCTTTCAAACCTTGTCATGGTCCACGAGAGAAAGCAGAAGTTGAAATATATATATACTTGCCTTTTGTATGACCTAACAGAGTTTGATCCGTGACAGTTAATCTTGATATTTACATTAAAACTGGACTACTAAGGCGGCTATTGTACACAGTCACACATGATGAATCAAATAAAAGGACCAGCATACCACAACCCTAGTCATGTCATTCTGAAACCAAGTGGCACTCTGTCATTGGAATACTAAGAACAAATAAAAATAAGTGTCTTAAAATGTTAAAGGTTTTGCACATGACGGGTGTACCTAGCTAGAAAGAAGCTGCTTTTCCTTTGAGACTATTCGATCTCACTTCCTTGATTAAAGTGCACTTCAGTAATTAATTTTGCCAGTTTCCAAAGTTTTTACCTTTATAAATATTCAACAAATATACATGCTTTAAAAATATTTTTTTCATTTTCTTTTATTTATTTATTTATTCATTTTATTTATTTACTTATTGATTTATATAATCATTCATTTATTTAATTAATTAATTAATTAATTTATTTATTTATTACTTTTTTCACTATTGTGAATTGGACAAGGACTGTTATGTTGGTGTTTTCTTCTGTGGAACTACATGTAATCTTGAGTTTAAACCAGTAAATAAATTTTCACATGGCGTATGCTCTAACTATGGTCTAAGTGACGACGAAGTTATAATGTATTTTATAGTTTAAAACAAATTGTTAATGAGTGATTTACTTTCAGACAAGCATACAAGTTCTGAACTCAAATAATTTTCTTTGAAAAGGTTTTGCACGTGACTGGAGTACTTAGTAGCTGCTTATCCTAAAGGAGTAGTCGCACTAACTGTACGTCCACGTGTTGAACCGAATTGGTCAGATTTTAAAGATGTTGCTTTTGGGGGGGGGGGTGTGGAATGTGATTAGCATGTACTTACACGTTTTTTTTTTTTTATTTTTTTTATTTATTTTTTTTTTTTTTGAGTAGCAAAGCCTGGGTTTATACCTGTATCAATCCTTTTTCATTTTATTATGCTCTAACTATGAGCCAATGGACGAGGTAGTATATATGTTATAGTATATAAAAAGTTATAACCGAGTGAGTTAATTGCAGACAAGCATATCACCCCGTTAGTCAGATTAGCATGACTTTTTGTCACATTAACGCCAACAGCAGGCAATGTAGCAGTAATTTAAAATTTAATTGTTTGTTTTACCAAGCCTGGGTTCAAACAAACTCGACACCTTCTCTTAAATAAGATGATTTACAACTGAGATATGGAGGCATGTTTTGTGATTTTACTATCTTATACAGTCAAGTAAATTGCTGTTTCACTATGTGTTCAGATGAATTAGAAGTATTTTGATAAGTAATAATATATTACTATGTTTTAGTCAAATATATATAACCAAGTATACAGATGTAATGATAATTAAAAATTAAATTCCTTTTTAGCAGACCCTTTAAAATAATATATTAATTGTTTTTATCCCGTAAGTATTTTCGTTATAATTATATTTGAATCATTAGATGATAAAAAATACTTTTGCAAGTAGGTGATCACGTATGTCGACCACTGTTAAATATCTAAATTATTACTAAATCAAATAAACATTTCACCCTTTAACCCATTTTTACCCGATCAGGCTCCACAATATTTAAATTATAAAAAAGTTTTTCTGTTTTCAGGAAAGATGATTGTTTACTGATTAAATCACTCACACAGTGTTATCTAATACATTTTTTGTGCATGTTGAGTTTTTTTATAATTCCTACCTATGTGATGACTTTGTATGTACCGGTATTATCAACAAATACTTGGTTCCATGTTACATCTCTTAACATTTTCCTGGCTTTATCTGCATCAGTTTTCTGATAATTTCAATGTTTTCTGTCCTTCGAATATTATAAAATTTTGGCATATCAAAATGGCGCAGTTAATACAACAAGTATTGACCTGAACATACAAAAAGACACGTAGATCTTTAACATTTAATATACAAGTTAATAAAAATACATTAAATCTTACAGGTTATAATTTTTAAAACAATAAACCTGAACAAAAAGACAGACAGGTAACACGACACAAAGAAGTAAATAACTATTGTAAAATGGTATATGACATTATCTTAAAGGTTATAATATTTAAATAAATAAAGAAGGGTGGCAAATCGGTGGATAATTATCACATTACGACAAGTTTAAAACATAATGTTAATACAATTAAATAATGATGGAAATCTACATTTAAAAGACAGAAGTTGCTATTAAGATTTTCTACTACGTCTAAATCGTATACAACTTTCAATCGTTATAAGCTGGTATTTATACAATAACTGTACAAAAATAACTGTACAAAAATACCACATCTTGGATTAGATTCAACATTCAAACGCCTATGGGTGTTTAACCAAACTGATATTATTTTTTTAAATTATAACCAATGTCCTTAAAGTTAAATGGATTTACTTAGACATACATCCAAATATTTCCGACTTACTGATTATATTATCCAACTAAGACGTTGGTAAAGGGGACATGATTATATAATTCCCTTCTAGGTTCATGTTTCTTATTGTTTTACAACAGTTCTACCATACGTCTTGCGGTTATGTACGTTGTTCTTCTTTTGATTAAATGATTATTCCTAGGTGTTATGGTTATTTAAAAATATTATTGAACTTTCTAGTTCTGTGTAGTTTCTGCTCAAAATAAAATAAACCTGGATTCATCTGATAAATATTTAGAGATGTAAACAATATCCAAAATTATTCTTATACTGGGTGTATTTGATGTACCATAGTTTGTGTTCATTTTATTTTTCAAATTTGACTTTGCACGTGACTGGCGAAGCTTGCTAAACAGAAGATACTTGCTCTTTGGAAGCAACCAGTCTTTTTCCTTGATAGAAAACCACGTTTATTACTAAATTTTTACTTTTTTGGGGAAAAGGGGGATTTATTCGGCAATGGAATGGATTTTTTGTGTTTTTTATTTCCCTTTTATTTGTTTACGTTTGTTAAGCCTGTATTTATATAATATGGCAACAATTATACAAAAATCATTTACGTTTACAGTAAAAAAAAAACCTGGAGTATATTTAAACAAAAGTTATTCTGATGTTTAATGAGTGTCCTTAAAGTTTAGTTGGTGTACTTATACTGTTGTAACGTAAAAGTGTTAGATGCAATATTTCATTTTCTAATAATCATATTGTATGTAAAAATTAACTCTTTTTAGAGAAAATTATTGGGGATATTGGAAGAGAAAAAAATCCATAATTATGTTGTTGCATTTTAATATATAAATGAATTAAGCATATGTTTGTGAAAATACGTGTCACTTGCATGTATAAGTTTAATTCAAAAGTGTGTGTGTGTGTGTGTGTGTGTGTGTGTGTGTGTGTGTACTAGTTTTGGTTTTCTTGTTTGGCCCATCTAGGGTTTCTATTTTCTTCTTAATCTTAACTCTCCTACAAAGTGCCCATTGTATAAGTTTTAATAATTGTAAAATATCAACAGACAGGTTAGATAATAATATTTCTCAAAACATTCTTGTGGTTAAAATTGGACAATCATTGTGTTCAACGTAGTAAAAATACTTGGGAGGTTGTGGTTCGAACCCCAGAGGTGTCTTGCCGAAGACTTGAAAATAAGAAGTGACTATTCTTCACCATGAACTCGGCATTAAGTCATAGAATCCTTCAGAGGAGACTTTAATGACTAAAGCCCTGTGTCATGGCAGGTGTGTTACGCTAAAACAATCCACCCGGCACTTCACCTTAAACGTACTACAAAGATCACAATTTCTGCCAATTAACTCTAGCTGGTGAAAACTTGATATAAGTAAAACATTCGTGAATGGGACGTAAAACCTTATTAATTCAAAATTCAATCGAACTATTTTAAATGTTTTCAAGCTATAATGTGAAAGTTTGAAGACAAAACTTTATTTTGTATGCCTATGGTAAAATCTTGATCATACCATGGTTAACTGATAAGGAATTTATTTAGATTGAGTTTTACCGCTGTATTAAATAATTCTTTTCCTATATTGAGGTATTCAGTATTGGCCCAAGTTTCACAATCATTACCACAACTGAGTGCACACTCAAATAAAATTAGGGAATGTTTCAATGCAAGTTTGTGAGACATTACACAGCAAAAAATGAATGTTTAATCTCGCCTTTAGTTGCTTATTGTTGGTTTGTTGAACTAACATAAAACAATGCTTCATAAAACTGACAGACATTGGATGGACTCAATTCTTGCTGTACAAGGAGGAATATTGCAAAAAGGAACGAATCAGTGAGTGATGTGTTTATCACATTAGTTAAAGTAATTCATTGATTTCAAGAGTTTATTTTGAGGTGGATGAGGAAACCTGAGAATCCCGAAAAGGCATGATCATTGGGAAATTAACTGACAAACTATCTCAGACTAGGATCTGACTGAGATCTAGGGTAGCTTAATCTGTGGACAGTACAAAGATTCTGTGTTCGAGAAAAGGCTTGACTGCGACACTTTTCCGTTTGCTATATAATATTAAAATGGTAGCTAATATTTATATCTTTTTTTTCATGTTTGAATTTTAGAAAATTGATGTATCTGGATACATCATTTAAAATAAGACTATGGACCTATTGCTGATTTTGTGATCTGCTGTAACACTAGACACCTCTCAGCACTAAGGTTCAAATTCCACTCGATGACAATCTTTCTGTGAGAGAGTTTATTATTTTTTTTGTTTGTAAAACATGGTCTGGTATGTTTGAGTTTGTTGTTTGTGGAAGGTATGTTGTTTTGTCATTTTCCTCCACCAACCACACACAGACAGAATGGTAATTCTTCAATTCATCGGGACATAAATTATCAGTTTATCACATATAAAAACAAACAGTAAAGATTAGTGATATATATATTTAATCTACTGAATAAATACAAATATATACATGTTCTTAAGATAACAATATGATAAGGTACATTTCACACATAAAAACTACTATTCGGCAGAAAAAAGACTTGATTCAGCCTGTGAAAATATTGATAGTCACTTGTGTTTATTACTACCAAAATATGATTGACCACTCAAAATAACGAGTTTTAGAATATTTGTAAAAATAAAATAGACCACATGATAGTATATGTAATTTTTTTCATCGTCTAAAAACGTGAAAGCTACACAATTCAACAAAATTGTACAACTGCTGTCAAAATTGTTTTTTAAACGTTTATGCATTGAAATAGTTGAAATCATCTACACTCAAGCTATTTTTCACAATACACGATGTTGTGGTTAATTGAAATCTGCAAAATATGAAAAATAACTTGAGAATGAATTTATAAAACTGAATGTACAAAATCAATATTTGTTAAAAGTTAATGATGTTATCAACAATGATAGTTTTAATAGCAAAAACAATGTCAATCCCCTATTGATCACAGTATGTTGTTGAACATTTTTCTAAGATTTGTTAGAAATACTTTATTATGTCGATTTTCTTTTTTCCACTATTACCCACCCACAATCTACCATGGTTATCCAAGTCCATTCCGATTGGCCTGTCACACCCATGTTGTGGTGTTATAAGATATTGTATAAATTTGCCATCTCTATCTAATACATGTAATACAGAGTTGTTAAAGTCACTGATCATTATATGTCCATGTTTATCTGTTACTAAATAATGTGGAAGAAATGATTGTTTGAGTTGTCTCCCCTCTGCCTGATATATAAATTTCTTCTGTCCCTGTTTGTTAATAGCTACTACTTTACAATCATTATCGGTAACTATAATGTCACCATTTATGTTGGTACAGATAAACCGGGGATGGTCAAACAACTGTTTTTTATCAACTGGATCACACTGAATTGTTCTGATGTGTTGTCCACTGGTTGTTATCTCCACTATCTTACTGAGTTTGTACTTATACAGCACAACAAGAACATTCCCTGTATTTGTTACAGTGATTCCTCTTGTCATATAGTTGTCTTGTGCTTGATATATGTCTGTCATTTTGTTTTCTCTAGTTATTTTTTTTACTTTCAAACCACCAGAAACTGTCACAAAAAGATCTCCAGATGGAGACACAGTGACATCATACACATAAAAGTCATTTTTTATATCCTTTGTAACATTACCATCTGATGTCACCAATGATAAACTACTTTCACCATTTCTCCACAACCAAGCCTGGTCATTAGCTGCTGTTACCACACAACTATGGGGACTTTTAAAACAACAGATTATTTTGACATTTATGAAATGAATGTCTGGTGTAACGTTTTTGTTTAAGTGTAATGGCTGATTGACTTCTGGTTTTGTCTTCATATCAATATGTTCTAAAAGATCTTCAAGTTCTTGATCATCCACATATCTGGTTATCAGGTTGGGTGTACTTATATCATCTGGTTGATCACATAGTGTATATTTATCTACTCGCTGCATTACGTCTGTAACAAATTGCACCATCTCTATATTTCCTTGTCTCTGTTTGCTTTCACATTGTTGTATCAGCTGATTTAAATCAGACATTTCTTCTTTTAATCTTTGCTCCAGTTCTGTCATGGCTTCTTTATTCTCTTTGTCTTTATTTTCCAATTGTTTGATATATTCAGATTCTATCTTGTCTAGTCTAATTTTAAGCTGCTTATTTCTGGCTTTTATTTCATTGATTATTTTGGCTATTGACTCAGAAAATTGTATTTTGTTTCGGGTGATTGTTTTGAGGATATCTTTATATCTTTTAGCTGTTTCGTTTGTTTGCGTGATGATATTTGATACTTGTTTTTGTTTTAAATCTATAACCTCTTCGATTTTAACCATGGAGTGATTAGGATGAATTCCACTGATAACGCATTCCCTGCAGATTGGATAATTGCACGTATTACAATACATCAGCAAATCCTCCTCTATATGACTTGGACATTTTGTTCCATTTTGATTGATTTTATACATCTCAGGTGATATTAAACAGGTCATTTTATGGTTTTTTGATGCTTTACTTTTTAGATGCAATTTTTGACAAGTTTCACACATCAACTCATCACAAGTGATACACTGATACATGATATCATTAATTTCACATAACTCACATTTTTGGTTAGTATAAACTGGACACTGTGCAGCAAGTTTATCTGTCTGAGCCATCTCGAATGATTTTTTTCTGAAAAAGAGATAAAAATGTAAGTAATGAGCATAATATTTTAAAACCATACATATACACCAACATTGTGCGTATAAATTGGATGCTTTTCAATGAGATTGTTAGGGCTGACGTTTATATACTCCCAATACGGTCGTGACGCTGAACTTTCAAAAAGCTTCGCAAAAGGCAGTTTGCAGTTATATTAAACCTTTCTAATAGGCTTATCCGACTCGGTTCTCAAACAAGACATTCATAATAGACTTTTCAGATTCGATGGTCATTCAAGAATAGTTCTATTCTTTATGATCAGCTTAAAGCTGCATTAAGTTTACCAAATTTCTGAATTTTTTTTGATTTTCTAAAAATATGTTTTTTTAAAAGCAGATATCTTCTAACCACGATCCATGACATTCATTTTCTAAAATTTCATGTCTTTTAGCTGTAAATAAACGGAATCCCCTGACCGGTTGGTCAGTGTTCTACGATGGTAATTATGAGCTTGGAGCATGCGCACGGATGTACGGAAAAGCCTAGAATCGAAAGTGAAACATGACAGATTGCATTAATTGTCCTTCATTAATATCCAGATGTATTTGAAATGGTGTTATTTTTCCCTTACTAAGTCACAAATGACAAATTTAAGAAGTTCTGTGTTTAATTTATCTTATTTCAACATTTTGAAAGTTGTGTTTAAATGACCCGGGTTTTGATGACGTAACCATGTTCTAATATTAGATCCAAAATGCTGCATCTCGCTGGGTAAATACTGTAATTTTTGTATTTATTCGAGCTTTTATCGTTAAACCAAATGTAACATTGTTCATTAGGAACATCATTTATTAGATTAGCACCGTTTTATTTTTTTTCTTTGGAAAACTTAATGCAGCTTAAAGCTGCATTAAGTTTACCAAATTTCTGAATTTTTTTTAATTTTCTAAAAATATGTTTTTTTAAAAGCAGATATCTTCTAACCACGATCCATGACATTCATTTTCTAAAATTTCATGTCTTTTAGCTGTAAATAAACGGAATCCCCTGACCGGTTGGTCAGTGTTCTACGATGGTAATTATGAGCTTGGAGCATGCGCACGGATGTACGGAAAAGCATAGAAATCGAAAGTGAAACATGACAGATTGCATTAATTGTCCTTCATTAATATCCAGATGTATTTGAAATGGTGTTATTTTTCCCTTACTAAGTCACAAATGACAAATTTAAGAAGTTCTGTGTTTAATTAATCTTATTTCAACATTTTGAAAGTTGTGTTTAAATGACCCGGGTTTTGATGACGTAACCATGTTCTAATATTAGATCCAAAATGCTGCATCTCGCTGGGTAAATACTGTAATTTCTGTATTTATTCGAGCTTTTATCGTTAAACCAAATGTAACATTGTTCATTAGGAACATCATTTATTAGATTAGCACCGTTTTATTTTTTTTCTTTGGAAAACTTAATGCAGCTTTAATAGGTTGACACTTAAATCCATGTAATTTGTTGAAATGTGACTAAGTGTTCTCTTAAATTGGACTGTCAAATTCAACTCATTTTTTCGTAAAATATTGAATATCATCATAAGAATTGATTCAATACGTTGATGTAGAGGTTAGATTTTTATTAATTTTTATTCATCCACTAACATGTGTGATTTTACAATAAATATCTGACTCTAAATCGTGAATCAATTAGCTGTAGGTAATCGGAATATTGAGAGTTTTGTGAGTGTATATTAATGACGACCGTCAACTCTCCAGCATTAAGAGGTTATTTTTGCTAAGAAGTTGCTTGCTTACTCAATCAGAACACCTCAGACAAACATTTTCTAACCACGTCGCCCGAATCTCGACACCAGGTGGACTTGTTCATAATATGTCCTGTCTACTATGCCATAGACCAAAAAAGCAATCAGCAGTTTAAATATTAATTCGTTTTGTATGACCTAACAGAGTTTGATCCCGCAACCTTTAATCTCGGAATGGATACAAACTCGGCCACTGAGACAGTTTAATGGTTTTTATGATTTTATGCAGTCACACATATCAAGATGTATCGATTTAGGGTATAGGCATACCACTTTCCTAATCACGTGATCTTAAAGTTATATTTTGTCCTCTCGATGCCAAGTCACAAAAATTAAGTGTCTTAAATGTTTAATGTTTTGCAAGTGAACGGCGTACCTTACTAAAAAGTGCTTTTCTTAACAGGGCACTGGTCCCAAATTCCTTGATGCAAGTTCACGAAAGTAATTGACTTGGCCAGTTTCAAACTTTTTACTCTGTTTTAAATATAGAGAATGGATATTGTGATTTGGACATGGACTGGTTTGTTCATGTTTTATTTTGTGAAACCAAGCTGGGTTTAAACGTGTCTTAATCCTTGCTTATGACATTTGCTTTATCTATGAGCTAAAAGGCCAGGCAGGTCTGATATATCTTAAAATATATAACATGATGTAACCTAGTAAGTTCATTTCACACAAGTATAGCACCCCTTCAGTCAGATTAACATGATTTTGTCTTTTTAACGCCAAACATCAGACAAAGTAGTAGTTTTTAATTGAAGTTGTCTGACTGTCCAAGCTTGTATATTTAAATTATTAATGGTAGCAGGTTAATGAATAATTACGTCACGTGACGTCAAGTTTAAAACATGATTAAAATATGAATGTAAAAGTCTAAAGGTTATGGACAGATGATAAGACTAATGATAACATATAATATGGTGTTACCGAATAAGTTCTTTTCAGACAAGCAAACCGCTTCTTCAGCCAGGTAAGCATGACTTTGTCATTTTAGCGCCAAAAACCAGACAAAGTAGCAGTTTTATATAATAAATTGAAGTCGTCTGAATGACCAAGCCTGGGTTTAAGCTCGAGACTTCTTGCTCTTGAAGGTGATGTTTTACAACGGAGATAAAGGGCAGTTTTGTGATTTTGCCATCTTATAGAATCGATGGGTCACTATGTATACAGATGAAGTAGAAGAAGGTGTTTTGATAGGTTATGATATTTTATCATAATTTAGTCACTTACATCAAAATATAACCAGTTATACAGATGTAATTATAATTATAATTCTAAATTCGGTTAGTTTTTTTTCCCCAGCAAACACTTTCAAACAGTATATAATCTTTTTTTAATATTTTTAAATTATTATTATTTGATGAGATATGAAATATTAAATGATAAAAAATTTATTGCTAATAAGTCAACACTTATATCGTTTAATGTTGGATATCTAAATTATAACAAAATAAAAATAAACATTAAACTGCTTAACTTATTCATACTCATTAAAGCGTCACAAGATTTCATTTTTTTTCTTTTTTCAGAAGAGGAGACTGATTGCCGATGAAATCATTTACCTATTGTTATGTGGTATTTGTCTATACCTGTTAAACTCTTTATAATTCCTACCTATGAGATGACCTTGTGTTTTTCGGAATTATCAGCAGTTCCTTGGCTTTCTGTTATATTTGTTAAACATTTTTCTGGCTTTATCTGCATGACGATTTGAGATAATTTCTATTTTCTATTTTTGTTTTTACGAATGTCATGAATTTTTGTCAAAACAAAATGGCGCAGTTTATACAACAAGTATAAAACTGAACACACAAAAGAACAGGTAGACCAGGAAGTAAATAACTTCCATATACAAGTTTGTATCATTACACTACATCTTACTGGCTATTATATTTAAATATTTAAACCTGAACAAAAGATAGACAAGTAATTTTGTAAATGATTGAAAATTCAAAATGGTGCATTTTGTACAGTAACTACACACCCTAAGATTCAAAAAGCCAAGTAAACCATTTAGTAAATAAGTATATGACAATACCTTACCGTTTATTATATTTCAAAGTAGAAACTTAATGTTAAAACAAAAACAAAATTAAATAAATAAATAAATAAATATAACAATTTTTTTCAATGGTGTCAAATGATATGCGAGGAGCTTTACGTCGGTCATGTCATATAAAAGGCGGAGCGCCAGATCTCTCAAAGCTAATGTTGCTCTTAGCGATGTAAAAGACGTCCTGATTATCGTAGAACAATATGTGATGAATACTTGAGTTTTTATAATTTTAAAGAAAATAAATGCTGGACGAAAACTTCCGAATTCAGTTGATTGTTGGTTTATAAGAAATCAGTAACATTGAATGTTATGATATGATCTTACTTGTAACACAAATAAAATTATTTCCCTACTATTATATTTGATTGAACAATATCTCCTAAAAATTTTTAGTTTTTTATTGTGACTTTGTTAGCTGTATGAACTTTAAATATTGAAAGTTTTCTGACTGTTAATTCTGGTTTTGTTCTAGCCAGCTATGGGGGATGCATTTCGGCTAACAGGATGATTATTATCCCAATCAGAACACAACAGACCAGTAGTTTTCTTATCAAGTCCTAAATTTTGATACCACAGTATGTCTTCTATATAACACCGTGATCCAAGTAAGGAAGCACTAGATTAAATATTGATGCATTTTGTATGACCTAACTTAGTTTGATCCCGCGATATTTAATCTCTAGACAAACCCTTAAACTAGGTCATTGAGGCTGATCTGACAGCTATAATGCTTTGTAAAGTTCCCTGATTTTTTCTGCAATCTGATTCACTTTCTCAACGGAAGTTCAAGTGTGTAACTGAATTGGCCAGGTTTGAAAGTTTTAACAATTTTTTTTTTTTTGGAAATTGTTATTTGGACATAGATTAATATATATATTTTTTATTTTGTGTAACCAAACCTTGACATTAACATCTGATAACCCTTTTTCGTGACATACGCTCTAACTATCAGCTGAGAGGCGAAGTAGTTTTGATGTCTTTTATAGTATAAAACCAGTTGTACACGCATTCGTTCATTTCAGACAAACATTCCACTCTTTTAGTAAGATTATCATTACTTTTTGCCTTTAAGCGCCAAGCACCATGCAAAGCAGCGGTATCTTAACGTTGAAGTCTTTCGTATGACCAAATATCTAAATTATTTCTTAAAACATTTTACCTATTATAACCGAATCAAGCTCCACAGAATTTAATTTAAAATGTTTCGTTTTTTTCAGCAAAGACTTTTAATGAATGAAATCATTGATCCATAATTTATTTTATACATGTTTTATGCATGTTGAATATTTTTTAATTCCTACCTATGAGATGACGTTGTGTGTATCGGAATTATCCGCTGCTAATTGGTTCTCTGTTAAATCTGTTAAAACATTTTTCAGATTTGATCTGCATGACGTTTTAAGATTATTTCAATGTTTTACGAATGTTGTATTTTTTCAACATATCAAATCGGTGCTGTTTACACAACAAGTTTCTACCTGAACATACACAAAGACAGGCAAATAAGAAATTGCAATTTTTTTATATTGCAGTATATAATATTACACTTTATTATTAAATCATAATATTTAATCATTCCAATTGACTTAGATTACATCACGTGGTTTGCGATAAATATCATATTGCACAAAAGCGCGTGCAAAAACATCATAATGACTTGGAGCACGTGCCCGGTTTCTTCTGTGATCGTTTTCCGCTCTGCATTGTATTCATTGTTTCCAAGCGTACATGTTATTGTTGATATAAGACTGTTTGATCTTTATTTTTGAAAGTGAAACAACACATTTTGGTCGGATTTCATAATAAAGCAATTGTAGCATGGTGATTTCGGTCGATATGTTTTTATTGACTGAAGAAAAGCAATATCAACCTCGGACTACGTTCTCGGTCGATATCGATTTTCTTCAGTCGATTAAACACATATCGACCGAAATCACCATGCTACAATTGTATAATATCTTACTGGTGATTATATTTAAATAAAAAAGGTTGTAGACCAATGCATATTTAAATCAAATTACAAGTTTTAAACATGATTTTATTAAGAATATACTTTGGAAATATTTACCTTTAAAACAAATGGTGGTCGACGTTTTAAAATCGTATATTCGTCTTTATATATGTAATATTACTTAAACTGTTCAAAACTATCGGATAAAAAATCAAACGCCTTTGTATGTTAAAAGAAACCTATTTCTTTTGTTCAAAACATAACCTTCAAATTAAATGGATTTACTTAAACATACACTACTGTATCTTTTATCTAACTGATAATATAATCCCTCCAAGACATAGGTAAGGGGAGATAATTATACAATTTAATTCCATGTTCATCACCACAGTTATCCTATACTATACATTGTTATTTAAACAATCTGAATTATCGGTGGTAATTGTATACCTGTATATTATTTAACCTATACAATGTCCTTCAAAGTTTGTGTTTTAGTTTTTTTTATCACATTAGTTCTTATAAAGCATTTATTGTTAATAAATTATCAAAGGTAACTGTTAATTTGTATATTGTCACGACATGGCATTGTTAATTATACATTTGATGTCATGTTTGTGTTTGCTTTTGTATCACAATAATTCTTCAATACCGTCCATTGTAAATTAAATCTTGTTTTGAACAATTATTTTTCTTAGGTGTTATGGCCTTTTGAAAATGATACCTTTTTAGATTAAAATAAATCTTTTGTTTTCAAATATTTATATCTCTATAATTTTTTCTGGATTAAAATAAAATCATGGTGCATATAATAAACATAATGTAGAGAGGTAAAAAAAACATATTCCTGTTTCGTTTTCAATTAATTTAATTATATAAATATTGTTGATTTATTACATGAATCAAAATTGTTAAGTATATGGTTAAAAGTTCACTCATACAGAGAACAGTTTTCCTTAGAATTTGGGTTCAAGTTTTATTTTGGGCACTTTCCAAAAGTTTGTAGGAATTCCAATGTTTTCTACCATCAATAATATATGCACCTCGATTGAAAAAAATTATAGCTGAGGAATATCCTTCTTTCTTATCTATTGTTTATTTATTATTATTATCATTATTATTATTTTTATTATTATTATTATTATTATTATTATTATTATTGAGTTTTTGATAAAGTGGACTTTCTGGTGAAATCAATAGAGAGTATTGTGCGTATTACGAAGGTCCTAAGTGTAACGTATGGTTTTGCTGTTGCAACTTTACTTTTTCATGCTGTTACATTTTTCACATAGTATCTGATAAGAACATCGTTTCTTTGATCCTAAATTTTAGAATCGAGTTTTCTGGGAACAACTTTAAAATGTGCCTATGTATAAAATTCTGATTTCCATGACGGACTGTGACAAATAACAATACCTCAGGCTTACAAGGTTCGAATAGAAAATCATGTTTTGAAAAAAGGTTATTTCAGTGTGCATGGGCAGGGCAATTTCATTTGTCTTTATTCAGCATAGAACTAAGGATATAAGCAAAAATTTTCACTTGAATATAATAATTATATTTCTCATTTATTTGTGATAAATTTTTATTCTCAATTATAGAAATATATGCATGTGTTCAAAATTACAAATTAATAAAGTACATTATAAAACTGCTTTATTTTGGAACGAAAACATGATCCGGCTCCGGGAAACATAGATGGTCATTGACGTTTAAACGATTGACCAGTCAGAATAGTGAGTGTTAGAATATTTGTAAAAACATTGACAACATGATACTAAATGTGAAATAATTTTAAACTTGAAACTCAACTAAAGTTTTAAAAGTCTAAGAAAGTGAAAACTACACAATTCATTAAATGTACAGCTGCAACAATGGTTGTTAAACTTGATATTAAAACATGTTTATGCGTGAAATTGAAATTATCAAAACTACTGTTAAATTTCGCGCTTCATGAGGTTGGGAAGCTACAACTTTGTTTGTTAACCTCTCTAAAATATACGCATGAATCCAAAACAAACAGAAACTAAACAGACAAAATCAATATTTGGTAAAATTCATTATTGTGTACTATTAAACGTTCAAAAGCAAAAACAATGTCAATCCTCAAATTATCACAGAACGTTGTTGAATATTTATCCAATATCTTAGTATGATGATTTCATCTGTTCCAGAATTACACACCCACAATCTACCATGATTATCCAAGTCCAATCCGCATGGATATCTACACCCCTGTTCTGGTGCAATTAGATATTGTATAAACTTGCCATCGCTGTCTAAGACATGTACTAAAGAGTTTAACTTGTCACTGATAATTATATGTTGCTGTTTATCTGTTAATAAATAGTCTGGAGAAAAGGGACTCTTAAGTTGTCTCCCCTCTGCCTGGTATGTAAATCTCTTCTGTCCCTGTTTGTTAACAGCTACTACTTTAGCATCGTCTGTAACTATAATGTCACCATTTATGTTAGTACAGAGAAACCACGGCTGGACAAACAGTTGTTTGTTATCTACTGGATCATATTGTATTGTTCTGATGTGTTGTCCACTGGTTGTTATCTCCACTATCTGACTGTCATTCCTCTTATACAACACAACGAGGATATTCTCTGTATTTGTCACAGTGATTGCTCGTGTCACATAATTCTCTTCCGCCGTATATATATTTGTAATTCTCCTACCTCTTGTTATCTTCTTTACTTAATTACCAATATACTCTGTGAAAAATATATCTCGAGATGAGGAGACAGCAGCATCATACACGTCAAAGTCAGTATCGATCTTCTGTATAACCTTGCCTTCTAATGTCACTAGAGATACATTTCTACAACCAAAACTCCATAACCAAGCCTGGTCATTGCCTATAGTTACCGCATAACCCTGATAAGTACTAAAACTACTCACTTCTGTGACCTCTATGGCAGGAATGGCTGATGGAACGCTTCTATTCAGCTGTATTAATGGCTGAGTGACATCTGGTTGTGTCTTTATATCAAGACGTCCAAATAGATCTTTAAGTTCCTGATCATCCACATCTCTGGTTATCAGGTTGGGTGGACTTATATCATCTGGTTGATCACATAGTGTATATTTCTCTACTCGCTGCATTACCTCTGTAACAAATTGTACCATCTCTATATTCCTCTCTGTCTGAATGATTTCACATTGTTGTATCAGTTGATTTAAATCGGACATTTCTTCTTTCAATCTTTTCTCCAGTTCTGTCATGGCTTCTTTATTCTCCTTGTCTTTATTTTCCAATTGTTGGATGTATTCAGATTCTATCTTGTCTAGTCTAATTTTAAGCTGCCTATTTCTGGCTTTAATTTCTTTGATTGTTTCGGCTATGGACTCAGAAAATTGCATTTTGTTTCGGGTGATTGTATTGAGGATATCCTTATATCTTTCTGACCTTTCGTTTGTCTGCCTGATGATATTTGATAGTTGTTGTTGTTTGGTATCTATAACTTCCTCGACTTTCACCATGGAGTGGTTAGGATGAACACCGATGGCAATGCATTCTCTGCAGATAGGACAATTACATGTATTGCAATACATCAGCAAATCCTTCTCTGTATGACTTTGACATTTTTTCCCAGTTTGATTGATTTTATACATTTCAGATGATTTTATACAAACCGTTTTATGGTTTTTAGATGCTTTACTTTTAAGATGAGATTTTTGACAAGTTTCACACATCAACTCATCACAATTTACACACTGAAACATGAAGTTATTGGTTTCACATAACTCACATTTTTGTTCATGGTACACTTGAAAGTGGGCAGCAATTTGATCTTCCTGAGCCATCTCAAATGATTTTTTTCTGAAAAAGAAATAAAAACGTAGGTTATGAAAATAATATATTTAAATCATGCATAGACACCGACATTGTTCTTACATTTGATGCTTGTCAATGAATTTATCAAGGCCACGATGCTGTGCTTTCAAAGCGCTTGCAAATGGTGTCATCACGTTTACAGTTTTATTAAACCGTCTTAATAAACTTCGAAGACTCCGTGCTCATTCAAGACCTTCTTAAAGGCTTATTTGACTCGAATCTCTCATAATAGGGTTATCAGATTCGGATCTCATACAAAACCTTTCTGATAGACTTGTGAGTTTCAGAGCTCATTCAAGAAAAGGTCTTTTCTCTATAATCAGGTTAATGGAATGACGCTTACATCCATGTGATATCTTGAAACACGACTAATTGTACTCTTGAATTGGACTATTAAATTAAACTCATTTTGTCCCAAGAATAAGAAATGATTTACTATGTTTATGTAGAGGTAAGATAATTGTGCAGTGAATATTTTGCGTGTTTTGTTATTTTGAAAAACGAAAAAATTGGTCTAGAATTTCTTTGTAATTGAGTGTTAAAAAATGCATTTGTTGTTTGGTAGACAAGAAATCAGTAACATTGAATTCTATAATATGATCTCATTCCTGAAAATAAATAAATTATTTCTTCACTTACATGTTTGATTTTACAAGAATTATTTTTAGACGTCACCGGAATATTGATTGCCTTGAGAGAGTTAATAATGGTGGGTCTTGTACTGACCAACATTGAGTGATTCGATTTGCTAAAAAATTCATTGTTTACCCAATCAGAAGAGCTCGGACCAGCCGTTCTCTTATCAAGTCGCTTAATCTAGACACCTGGTGAACTTGTTAATAGTACGCCTCTAAACGATGTCATGAACCACGGGAGAAGGCAGAAGTTGAAATATTAATAACTACTTTTGTATGACCTAAGAATGTTTGTTTCAGCGACAGTTTACCTCGAGATGTTCATTAAAACTGGACTACTAAGGCAGTTATTGTATACAGTCCCACATGATGAATCAAGTACGAGGACTAGCATACCACAATCCTAGTCATGTCATTCTGAAACCAAGTGACACTATGTCATTGATATACCAAGAACAAATAAAAACAAGTGTCTTAAAAATGTTAAAGGTTTTGCACTCGGAGGGTGTACCTAGCTAGAAAAAGATGCTTTTCCTTTTAGAGTATTCGGTCTCTCTTCCTTGATTAAAATGCACCTTAGTAACTAATTATACCAGTTTTCAAAGTTTTTACCTTTCTTAATATTCAACAAATATACATGCCTTAAACATTTATTTTTTATTTAATTGTATTTATTTATTTATTCAATCTATTTATTTACTTATTGATTTATATAATCATTCATTTATTTATTTATTATTTATTATTTTTTTCACTGTTGTAAATTGGACAAGTACTGTAATGTTTGTGTTTTATTCTGTGTAACTAATCCCGTTTTTAAACCTGTAAAGATTTTTTCTCATGGAGTATGCTACCATTTATGGTCTTACTGACGATGGAGTTCTTATGTATTTCATAGTTTAAAACAAATTGTTAATGAGTGAGTTACTTTCAGACAAGCATACCAATTCTGACCTCAAAAATTTTCTTAAAAAAGGTTTTGCACGAGACTGGAATTTCTAGTAATTGCTTATCCTACAGGAGTAGTCGCACTAACTATAAGTCCACGTGTTTAACCGAATTGGCCAGATTACAAAGTTACATTATGCTCTAACTATGAGCCAATGGACTAAGGTATCTTATAGTGTATAAAAAAAGTTATAACCGAGTGAGTTTATTTCAGACAAGCATATCACTCCGTTAGTCAGATTAGCATGATTTTATGTCATTGAAACGCTAACACCAGGCAATGCTGCAGTATTTTAAAATTGAAGTGTTTTGTTTGGTTTAAACTAGGTTTAAACTCGAGACCTCATGCTCTTGAATGTGTTGGTTTACCAATGAGATATGGAGGCAGTTTTGTGATTTTCTATCTAATACAGTCACGTATATTGAAATGTCACTACGTACTCAGATAAATTGGAAGAAGATATTTTGATTAGTAATAATATAGTATCATGTTTTAGATCAAGATATATCTGCTATTCAGATGTAATGATAAAGCTATATTCTAGCAGAAACATTGATATAATATATAATATATATAACATATTTTGCCAGTTTGCAAAGTTTTTACTTTGTTTTTTTTTGGATTGTGATATGGACAAGGACTGGTATGTTTGTTTTATTTATATTAACTTTTTTTAATTTGGTAAAATTTGGTATTTTCTAAAATCATTTTTGCAAATCACGTATGTCGGTCACTAAATTACTACTAAAAATATATAATTTTTACCCGTTTTACCCATTCTTACCTATTCGAGCTCCACAAAAGATTTCCTTTTTCTAACAATTATTTATCCATAGTTACCCAACATGTAGATGTGATTAATGCATTACAAGTATATTAAAGCTGTATTCAGTTACCATTTTCCAGCAGACACGTTGATAATATATATAATATATTATCTGGTGTTTTTATTTGGTAAAATTTGGTATTTGTTATTAAATCATTTTTGCAAGTCGGTCAATAAATAAGATTTCCTTTTTCTAGCAATTGTTTATCCATAGTTACCTTACATGTACTTAATGCATTACAACTATATTGATATGTCAATATGAATGCAGATAAAGTAGAAGAAAGTATTTTGATTGGTAATAAAATAGTATCATGTTTTAGTCACTTACGTCATGATATAACCAGCTATACAGATGTAATGATAACTCCAAATTCACTTACCTTATAAAAAAGCTGTTGCTAATAAGTGATCAATTTTATCGGTTACTGTTGGATTTCTAAATTATAAGTAAATAAAAAGAAAAATTTTATCTTTTTTACCCATTCTTACTCATTCAAGCTCGACAATATTTAAAATTTACTGATATCAGCAAATCAGATATTTTACTGATGAAATCATTTACCCAGACAGAGATACCTGATAAATGTTTTATGCATGTTGATTTTTTATAATTCCTACCTTTGAGGTGACCTTGTGTGTTTCAAGATAATCAGCAGTTACTTGCTTTTCTGTTAAATCTCTAAAATTATCCTGGTTTTATCTGCATGACAATTTCCTGATAATTTCAATGTTTTCTTTCTTACGAATGTTGTTAAATTTTGTCACATCAAAAAGGCGCAGTTTATACAATAAGTATAAGCCTGAACATACAAAAACACTGGTAAACCAGGAAGTAAATAACTTGATATACAAGTATATAAAACTACACTTTATCGTACCGGTAAAAATATTTTAAAGTATAAACGTGAACACAGACAGTTAACACGACACAAACAAGTGCTTTATGTAAACTAGGAATTTGATAAATTATAGGTTGATAACATTACACAAACATCTTATTGATTATATTATTTACATATAAAGGGTACCAGATCAATACAGTTGTAGGTCACATGATGGCAGTATTAAAAGAATATTTCAAAAGGAAAGTCGAAAATTATTTGACAGATTTTAACCTGGAGAATATTTACCTTACATCAAAACATGTTCCATTTTTTAACATTATTGATTGTATTGGTTGTATGTATTTAATATTAGTTAAATTGCACCAAAATGATTGTATTTAACAGTCGAATATTTTTGTATATTTAAACACAAATATTACAACCATATTAGCAATCACCATAAACTTCTGGACATATTCAATCGACGTGACAGACATTGACGTAACAAGTATGATGTAGTATGTGCGACGTCACAAATACGAGATATTAGTTGCGTATGAAGACGGTGTACACTGATGCGATTTTCATTATCTTGAAATCAGCGCTCAGTTCTTATTTTACTTTTGCAAGCTGTTCTTTAAATTCCAATACGAAAGTTTAATAAATTATTATTACAGTTTATATGAAAAACAATAGATAATGTTATTTTTTACGAACTGTCAAGGGTTGCTGGAGAAGTTTTACGTCTGTCATGTCAATGATAGATCAATAACCATTTCTGCGTCATAGGGCCGATCCGGGCCGATCAGTGTACTATGTTCTGTGCCACAGGGCCGATTTAGGTCGATGTCACATCGCTGTAAAATCATTGGGTATGAATAATGTTAAATTGATTATATTATGGGTTTTTTTGTAAATTTACAAATTACTGTTTTTTTATAAATGAAGCCATTGATTTTAGATCTCGTAATTTACGTTATCAGTGATTATTTGAATTCATTTACTAAATAACACTATACGAGTTCTACCAGTAAGGCTGCTGTGTGGTTTTGTGTCAATTTACATAAAGAAGAAATGAGAACATTTATGAACATTCTGGTGTTCGAAATATGCCTGCTGGTGGCACCCAAGTGGTATAGGTTCACATATATAATTGTACACAATATACATAGTTTATGCAAACATAAAACTATAAAAAAAATATAACATTGTATAAACAAGTGATGATCTACAAAGGTTGGGAGTATGACTTATTGTGTGATATATCTGACGCTACCCTATACTGATTATTTTAAATAAAAATATTCTAAACACATTGTCCCGTATTCATTTCCTGATCCATTTTAATGATTTTTTTTTTTTGATAGATGCAGAATTTGTTTTTAGTTTTCATAATTTTGCATTTTTGTCTGTTAAATACAGTTGGAATAATTCACATAACAATGAGCCAAATAATTTTGCCAAACATTTCAAAAAGTATTCAACAACTTTCAGATTTTGTTTTGTTTAAGTATTTAAAATTGCGGATTGTTTTATAACAATGAATAAATAAATTAGCGAATAAACAAATAAATAAATAAATAAATGTGTTCATAAACTAAAATCATTTTACTGCAGGATAATGAAAACGCAATAACATGAGTCCGAATATTTTTTAAAATAATTAAGATTTCGGAGATTGTAATTAAGTCGAGCATTGCAATATGAATATGAGTTTGAATTTTTCAACCTTCTAGCAATGAATAAATAAATAAAATAAATAAATGAGCGGTATCAGGGGTATCAGCGATCAACAATGCTGTTTACTCGTTGCAATGTGAATTTCTTTTACCTTCCCATACAAAATAACGACACTAAATAACCTTTTCTAGCGACAATATATGATACATATATATTATATAACACAAATACCAGTTAAATTTTAATACAAATATTGTATAAATAAAAATGTCCACAGGAAGAAATGCAATATCTTAAACAATTATAGACACAATTGATGAAATTACACTTGACAAATATGCAAGCCAAGATTCTTTCATTCATATAGAAGTATTAAGTTTCGAGGAAACCCTAAGACTCCAACACACTATTTATTTTGTTTAACCTAGGAATCAACCTAAGCAGTAAGCGAACCATATATGTGTTTGAATATTGATATCAAATTTTTTTTTTCATCCATTTGCTACTACAGAACCATGTAAGTCGAATTTGCAACGTTTGAATTGACGTGTTAAAACTACCATCTGATCAAAGTATGAGCATATGAATCGGGTTCACGATTTATTTGCAATCATTTCCAATTTTTATAACCGCCCCCTCTCCCCCACAACAAAGCTAGAGGGGGTATTTTTGAATCACATTGTCTGTCTGTCTGTCCGTAGAAAAAATTTGTCCGGAGTTTAAAACAATAATCCAATTTTTCTAAAATTATGCACAGATCGATGTTAGGCAACATCAAAACCTGCGCCCCTACAATTATCAGTTTGATCAGATGAATTTTGTGGATTTATGGCATTTTCCATACGTAGAATTTTCACACTTACAATTTTGTCGTAAAACAATTTGTCCAAAAGTTTATTAAATATGTATGATATAATATTCCTGGAACTATGCATAGATATTAAGAGTATATGCATAGTTGGCAAGCATCATAAAAACCCATAACAGGTACATTAAGATCTAATAGAATGATGCCAAAATCTGTTAAAGAACCTAAATTGAATTATGGAGAAACCATGTATATGAGACAAGGAAAAACACTCATTTGTGCACAAAAAAAATCATTAAAATGGAAAAAAGTCAGTATGAATTAAACTACAATTTCCGGGAAAGATATCCAGGGCGTTCCAAATATTGTCAAGACTTATTACAAAAATATGGGAGGGGTGGAAAGTGCTGAGATGCTTCTTAGTTATGAAGGTCAATCTCGGGAAACGATTAAGGCTGGAAAAAGACAGGATAACAATGCAAATTTCCTATCGTATAATGTTTATATTTATAATTCATAGCTTATAGCTTAAATACTTCAAACGTACCTGTTATATTATAACGGCTAAGATGTTGTCAAATGATTGTGAAAAGTTTAGCTGATGATCATTTTTCAAAATAAAGCCAACCATAGTCAAATCAGGTTCAACAGAACACATAATAGAGTAAATATGAGGAATGCTTTTTGGTGTTTTCCAGATATGTGCTTATTTTAAAGCAAATAAAACTATTCCTTCATTATTTTATTGACATAAGCAAACCTCAAATATGCCTTTCAATTTTTTCTGTTTGTAATCTTACTAATGTAACAACAAGACCTATCCTTCTGTTAAGTATCTACTACAAAATGTTTATCTCTTATAGTACTTTAGGTTGTGAGCGAGTGTTAAAATTGAAATTTAATGGATTGAAAATGAAAATCTCACACGCATGTGTGTGTTGTAACAAAACATCTTAAGTTATGTTTGTAAAAGTCCGTTTTAAAAAAATGCTGAGTTAAAGCATACCAACACATGATGTTTATGTGAAAACACATGACATTTTTTTTACAAACGTCTAATTCTTGATATTTTAAATCTTTCTATCACGTACATTTGTATAATCTACCGGTAAATGTTTCCAATTCTCCTAACTAGCGCATGTTCTAGAACCATCAAAGTATCTATGCAGAAGACAAATTCATTTACTGAAAATTTGTTTATCCAAACATTTCTGATAATCTATTACATTTGACAAATATTGTAAAATGCAAAAGTTTGATTTGAAATAGCATTGCTTTTATCAATAGTAAATACCACATATGATATATAACGTCCTGAATAAAGAGTCTTTTTACATAAGAATAGAGCGCATGCAATAGAGACATTTTATGCATATTCCTGACGGTTCATAAAAGTTCATATTCGTAAAAGTGTCGTTAATGTTAAAATTGAGATAATAAACGGTCTCATTTTTATTCCTTATTTAAAATATGGTAACTTTTTCTACAATCTGATTTTTTTATTTTTATATATCGCGCTTTATTACATTCTTATATTCTCTATAACATCATGGTAAAAAAGTAAAAATTAATTTGTTAGCTATAAGCTTTGACCTAAGGTAAAACTTATGCCCATCAATGTAAATTTATATAAACATACACTACTGTATTCTTTATCTACCTGGTTATATTATTTTATTGTAAGGGTATAGTATAACAATCAACCTGCCATGTTTGTGTTCATATTTTATCAAAACAGTTCTTCTATATCATCCGTTTTAATTTGAAGCAACATAATTAACTGTGATAATGGTAATTATGTATGCTGTTTGTTGTTTTTGGTTAAATAATTATGATCCTTTGGACTGGTATGTTTGTTTTATATATACTACTGGGTCGGTATCTCTGCTGGTGGAAGGTTTTTTCCCCGAAGATACCATTAGCTTAGTCGCATTTTTTTATGCAGAACAAACTAAATATTACTAGAGAGCCTGAGACGTTGCGCTCTATAAAAAGGTCTCCTGCTGGTTCTATGGGTACTAGACTAGCAGTTAATAATGGTGGCCCTATGATTATCCTTCAGGATGTCATGAAAACTTCCTATATTGCCAGTTCAGACCATCGCTACTTCTATAAAGATTCACAACAAAATCTAAACAACTCAAAAACACAACCGTCAAGCTTACTGTGATAATAATTTATCATACTGCACTGTTACTTCTTGCAATTCTAAAAATTGCAAAACCTGTAAAATTTTGACTACAGATATACATTTACAAGCAATTTTACTTCTAAGAAGTACACTTTACGTAGCCACGATGATCTGAACTGTAAATCTTCCAATGTTGTATATGGAATAGAGTGTAATTTATGTGGACTCGTATATGTGGGTGAAACCAAAGGTAGACTAAATGCACGAAAGAATGGTCACCGGTTTGAAATAAATAATTATGATAACCAACTTATTTACCAACACTTCAATCAACCGGACCATTCCGTGCTGTCTATGAGGGTTAGAATTTGAAAAAATATACCACCACACTAATAGTCCTATTTTAAGTACATCATTCCGATTACAACGGGAAAACTTTTGGATTAGAGAACTAGGCACTGCATCACCATATGGATGCAATGATAGAATTGATAGAGTGGGAAACCTCTCTAGCCCAGGTTGTAAGAATGTTAATGTTTTACACCTGTTCAACAGAACTACACGTAACAAAAGAAGTCATGGACATCGAAGTTACAATAAACCCAATATCCATGATGTTACTTTTTCTAATCTTTTACCATTCATTCAGAAACCTCTCGGATTACACCATATTCGAACCAAACTGTACTCTTTACCTTTTTCCCGTCTAAATCAGTTACAAGAAGAATGCATACAAAACTACTACAGATTTTAATACACCAGAGTTTAAACTTAACGCTATCATCATGGATATTGCATTTAAAAGGTTATTTAAACCTGCTCAGGAACACAATATACAGGACGACAACCGTCGCCAATTTCTTAAATTACATTATGCAAACAAAGGTATAGATGCTATTAATATTTCTAATATACTACTTAACAAAGTAGTACAATCTAAAGTCTCTACTTATTTCAAATATAACTCGCCACCTCTAATTTCCTACTCCTACAATAAACCCATTGCATCCAAAATTTTCAACTATAAACAAACTTTGCAGTGCCTAAACTTTCATAACTTTACTCCACCTACCTGCTCTTGCTCAGCTTTCCCATATATTTATAAACCAGCTGGGCATGTAGTAACAGGTGATCTCAATATAAATATATAGCACAAATTGAGAATACTAAATTAAGATGTCTTCTTTCAAAAGGCCCTAAATACAGGGAGGCTCAACCTTTTACTTGGGGACAAAATTTCAAAATTATTATGGATTCTGTGGAAGAGTATGCTAGAGGTTGGGCTTAATTAGAAGACGTAGAGCTTGATACTTTATCCGACTGGATAAGGATTATTAGAAATTTTGTCAAGTCAAAGGTTGCAAAACTTAATGGGTCTATGGGTACTAAACCTGCTTTAGTGCTCAGGGACTCTGAGGTTTCTGCAATCCTTACTGACATACACAACAAGTTTGTTGTTGTCCCGGCTGATAAAGCTTCTAATAACATTATTTTCGTTTGTAAGAAATTCTATGTTCAATGTCTTATTAAGGGGCTTGGTTTAGAAAGTATATCGGAGAATCCTACTTATACCATAACTAATTTTACCAAAGATGAAGTTCAAGAACTTGACCTGCCTTACTTGTATTGGATTCCAAAACTTCACAAAAATCCATACAAGGAAAGATATATAGCAGGTTCCTCTAAATGTACTACTAAATCATTATCAGTTATTCTTACACAAATTTTGACAGTCGTCAAAGATAGCCTTCAGACTTATTCAGATAAAGTCTATTCTACATCTGGCATCAACCAAATGTGGATTCTCAAAAATTTTAAAGAACTACTTGACCATTTTGTTTCTAATACTCAATCTTCGTTAAAAATTATAAAAACTTTTGATTTTTCTACCATTTACACCACTATCCCTCATGCTTAATTGAAAGAACGTCTAAAGCAAATCATTTACTGTTCATTCTTTTACAAAAACGGTAAAGCAAGATATAAATATCTAGTGCTCAACAGGGATTCTGGTTATTTTGTAAAACACCATACAGACTGCAAACAAAAATATACTGAAGAGTTTTTGATAGACAACATATTTGTTGTGTTTGGCAATATTATCTTTCAACAAACAATCGGTATACCAATGGGCACAAACTATGCACTTTTGCTTGCTGATTTGTTTCTTTATTCATATGAATCAGAATTTTTACAGAACCTTGTCAAATCTGGAGAAAAGACTGTCGCTAAATCATTCAACTACACATACAGATATATAGATGACGTTCTTTCTCTAAATAATCCAAAATTTGGAGAATATGTGAATGCCATCTATCCAAGTGAGCTTGAAATAAAAGACACGACAGATTCTCCATGTTCTGCTTCATATTTGGACTTATACCTCAATTATGACATCAATGAAAGGTTACATCTGAAGCTGTACGACAAACGTGATGACTTCAATTTTTCTATTGTCAACTTTCCGTTTCTTTGCAGTAATATCCCCGCTTCTCCTGCATATGGTGTATATGTTTCACAGTTAATACGGTACGGTAGAGCTTGTTCCCACTATGGGAACTTTCTGCAGCGAAGCAAATTACTTACAATTAAATTGTTGACACAAGGATATTGCAAGCCTAGGCTGATCAGGGCCCTTAAAAAGTTTTATGGCCGTCATCACAATATTGTTGATAAGTATGCAGTCACTGTATCCCAACTTATACTGGATATATTTGACTTACCATAGTTCTTTGTTCCTTTCATTCTCAAAATTGACTTGCACGTGACGGGTGTAGCTAGCTAGACAGGAGGTGCTTACCCTTCCGGAGCACCCGGCCTCACTTCCTTGATGGAAGTTCACGTGTATAACATATTTTGCCAGTTTGCAAAGTTTTTACTTTGTTTTTGGGATTGTGATATGGACAAGGACTGGTATGTTTGTTTTATTTGATAATGGCATAAAACTCTCTATATATCTCTATGATCCCTGCACAGGAGAAAATAAAAACTGGGTAAATATAATAAACAGAACGTAGAGATGTAAATAAATTTTGTATTATATTTCTGATTCGTTTTTTAATTTTATAAGCCTGACATATTTTTCTCCCTACATAAATAACATAAGATACAGTTATAAATGTTATATAACTGTTTCAGCTTCTATTGAAAAAATATGAGATATATTGTCATAAATGCATCATTTTTAGTAATTAGAATATAAAGGTTTTTATCATTGTTCCATTTCAATGTATTGCCTTATCCTTAGGTTGTGTCTTTTATATATTTTTTTTTTTTTTTTTTTTTTTTTTTTTTTTTTTTTTTTTTTTTTTTTTTTTTTTTTGTTTCTAATATAATAATGGGACTTAATAGTAGAAATATTTTTAAAAAATGCAGGTTTGGAAGTTTCTTATAATTATTTATTTGTCTTCGTTAAATAAACCTTTAAATTTTTAACAGGTTTTCGCACGGAACTTCACAGTTTTATTAAATGATTTTAATCTGTGAACTGTTTTATTCAGTTTGCCATTACGCGGTGTCAATTCACTGTTTTCGATAATGCCCAGATGGAATGTTTTAATCTGGACAGAGCGAAAGAACATTTGCACAGTATTTTAATGTGTCACAAAGTCTTGTGTTACGACTGTGGAATCGATATCAGCACATTGGCAGTTTCAGAGTAAAGACTTGTTCAGATTAAATAAGAGCTTCTACAGCCCGATATGGCCGTTACTTTTGTAACTTGGTTCGATTAACATGCTTCGTAGTTATAGAATCAGTTCAGACAAGCTATCGGAAATTGGATTTCTTTTTGGATGAACCAAAAAGAGCATGTTTGGAAAATCTTGTCACAGCGCATTTGCAAATGGCTGCAGTTTTCGGCTAGTATACAGGAGTTATCAACTGAACTACTTATCTAATACCTTGGAGAGTATTTACTTTTAAATGAATTATACTCCCAAAGAAGTAAGAAATGGACCCAGGTCAAAAATTCACAATAGTATGACACATGAATTCTGCGTAACACGAAAACTTACAATGTGTTTTGTTTCAGGGTCTTAATTATCGTAACAATAAGAATAAATATCACATGTAAATATTGGGTCTGAAACCGAAACAGAAGACCCTGATTAAACAACACTTAATATACGTAATCATAACATAAAATTTTAAAAATATTAGACAATCTATCTTTGAACAAGGACTGTAGTGAAAAAAAATTAGAAAGTGGAATAATTATGGGTTCTAGCTAACCATTGCAAGAATTGTAAAAAAAACCCGCAAACGCTTCCCGTTATTACACGGCTTTGTACAATTTCATGCGATATTATATCCATTTGAATCGAACTTTAATCTCTGCACGCAGAGGGTATTGATGAGCGAATTCACACGTAATGGGGCCTGGATTGTCCAGTCGTCTAACTTACGGATAACGGATTACAGCTTCTTTCATCGCCGAGGTTTGAATCTCATTCGGGGCAGATACAAGTTACACATAGTTTGCCTGTATGCTTGCTGAAGTTCGATAGTTATTTCGGAGCATTCCGGTTTCACCGACCACTCCAGAATAGCCTCGGTGTAAACAAAAGAATTAACCATTTTATTAACGGATGTGAAAACACTACTAATCTAATCCAATTGATTTCACATGACAAATTGACAAATTCGATATTCATGACATTATTCTTGTGATAGATTTTTCGGCCCACATTTTGTTTTCAGAACTAGTCATTCTTTGTTTATCATCAGATTATTACTTGTTAATTAATTCATGCAATAACCTTCTGAAATGTTTCATTAATGCCCGTAGTTGTTCAGTATTGTATATTTGAATAAACTTCCAAAAAATAACATGATCATAACGTTTGATCATTAACTTTTTGTCGAGTATAGTTTAAACGCTTGCAGTGAACCTTTTTTTCTTACAACTTTGGTCCAAGTTCGATTCTTGGCAGTCCCGCAATATAAAAGGGCCGTCATTTCACTTCCTAGAAGTCTGTACCAACCCATTTTTTCTCTACCAAAATTGATATATCCACCTCTTTTTAAAAAAGTATCTTAGATAATGATTATCGTCCTCTTATATCCGCAATTGATTGATTTTATTTTCTTAATATTTCATTTAATTTTGTGATGGACGGGACCTAATGAGTAGAGATTGACTTACTACGCAATCAGTAGAGGGTAATGCGGTGTTTTTTCAAACGTTCTAGGTTTAATTCTTGGTTAAATTGAAATGGATATTTAAATAATGTGATTTGAAAAATAACAACATCTCTTGACACCAAAGTTCGAATTCCATTAGTAGCAAATCCTATTTTAAAAACGGTTTTATTTCAGATTGCAGCGGATAGTAATTTATATTCCATTCACCTATCATGGAACTGAGAAAAACAAAAAAAAAGAATCTTAACTTGGACGAAAACCATTATTTTTATCAATAATAAAAATAAACAATAAACTTAAGCGTTAAATGTTTATTTTACTGACTAAATAAAACAATATACAAGTTCTTAAAATTACAATGTTAAGTATATTTTACAAATAAAAACTGCTATATTTCGGTATAAAGACTTGATTCTAAAAACAAAGAATGTCACTGAAGTTTATCCGTCTAGAAATATGATAGACCACTCAGAACAGTAAGTGTTTGATTATTTGTAAAAATGTAATTGACCACCTGATAGTATTGGGGGAAAATCTTGAACATTTATAAGAGTGAAAGATATCTAGTATATTAACAGTGCACAGTTACAACAATGGTTTTCAAACAAAATTTTAAAACATGTGTAACATAACATCAAGTTAATTTCAATTACACTTATGTTTAAGTTGCATATTGTTTTTCACATATTTTGATTATTTTGATTTCTTGTTTTTCATCATTACATACCGACAATCTACCATGATCATCCAAGTCCAGTCCAATTTGCCTGCCACACCCTTGTTCTTGTGTTATCATATATTGTATAAACTTGCCATCCTTCTCCAAGACATGTACTAATGAGTTGTAATAGTCACTGATAATTATAAGTCCATGTTTATCAATTACTATGCATTCTGGATTAAATAAGTACTTGAGTTGTGTCCCCTCTGCGTGATATACAAATCTCTTATGTCCCCTCTGGGTAACAGCAACTGCTTTAGCATTTTCTGTAACTATAATGTCACCATTTATGTTAGTACAGATAAGACGTGGTTGATCAAACAGTTGTTTGTTATCTACTGGATCATGCTGTATTGTTCTAATGTGTTGTCCACTGGTTGTTATTTCCACTATCTTACTTTTAGGCTGAAAATTACATCCATGTTACATGTTGAAACTTAACTATATATACTGAATTGGACATTTGTGTATCGTCACAAAAAGAATATTATGAAATAACACCCACTTTTTCTTATACTGTCAAACACTCACACAGAAATTGGTGGATATTTTTTATGTAATGATTACGTAAAGAATAATAATTCGGAGATTTTTTGCGTTTTTTAAATTTTTATTTAAATGTTAAACGAAAACTTTCGAATTCAGTTTAAAAAAAATAAATCCATCAGCGTCCAAATTTTGAAATTTATTTAAAACTAAGGTTCGTTCCCTCATGCAAAGCATTCCTTAGCTGGATTTAGATTTATATAATTTTGACACTTTTGATTCATTAATCTGCTTGGCTTATGGTTTTTCTATCTAACTTTTCGGTCTTAGTGTCACTGATGAGGAATGTATTTCAAAATTTAACTGGTATTTTTATATATTTATAACATAAATAAAATTATTCCCAACTTATTTGTTTAATTTTACAATATCTTTTGTAAATATGTTTTGTTACTTAGCTGTATATACTCGGAAAAAAATTGTGAGTGTTAATTAAGATCGGCCTTGTACTAGCCAGCATTAAGTGATACTTGTTTGCTCACAAGATGACTTTTTGCACGATCAAATCATTTTAGACAACAATTTACTGATCAAGTGGTTTAATTTTGACAGCAGTTGAACTTGTTTATGGTATGTTGAATCTCTATTCTATGTCATAAACCAAATAAAGAAGCAATTGTTTAAAAAGGCTTTTGTATGACTTGACAAAGTTTGTTCCCGCAAACTTTAATCTCTAAAGCTGAGAGACAGTTTTGCTGGTTGTAAGAAATTTATACAGTCATACATATAAAGATTGCGAGTCACTGGCAAAAAACAAGTATACCACATCCACATCTACATAATCCTGAAACTTTCCTGATACTTTTTCTACGGAATATCAACTACAAATAGAAATTAGTGTGTGAAATGAAGGTTTTGAACGTGACGGGAGTACTGAGTAGCTGCTTACCCTTCAGGAGTACCCGAACTCACTGGAATTTATTATTTTTGAGTTTTTGATAGACTGAACTTATATGCTGGATAGACTCAAAATGTAATGATCGTTAGAGCATATTGCAAGTATTCCGAAAATCTTAAATGTAATGTCTATGACCTCTGCGAACGGCCGTAAAAATGCAACTATGTGTGATTTGTTGATTTTCATGATAGGATGTGACCAATAACAACACCACACCCCATCAAGGGACGAATTTCATTAGGAACAAATCCTATTTATTTCAGCTTACATGCCGGTAATAATTGATTTCTCTTTAATCACCATAAAACGGAGAAAACAAGTAAATAATCTTCATTTGGACGTAAATAGTTCATTTTATCAATAATAAAAAGATTAGTTATAAATTCTTATCCAACTGACTAAATAAAAATATATACGTTCTAAATATTACAATCTGATAAAGTATATTTTACACATAAAACTACTATACTTCTGAATAAATACTTGATTCGGCTCCTAAAAACATGGATGGTACTAACATATTTATATTTCTAGATAAATCAAAAATATTGAAGATATTGAAAGAAAGGGAATAATTTCATAATTATGTTGTATTCATGAAAGTTTAAATATTAATTCAGTTAATGACACAAACGTTCGTTAATATGCATATTTCTGTTTAGTAAACAATACGCGTGTTTGCTGGTGAATGTGTGTGTGTCTCGTTATATGTCATAATACTTCCATTTCTGATCAATTGCTTAATTATTGGGTTTGATCCAGCATCTTCCTAACCTCTAATTATCTGATCATAACACTCGTTCAAAGCGGTGATTGTGTAAGTTTCACTTATTCTAAAACATGAACAGACTGGTAAAAGATATGGTATTTGTCATGGAATGCTTGTGATTTTTATGGAACAAGTATTGTTTTCTACGTGTTAAAAACCGATCGGAAGTTGGGGTACATACCCCAGAAAGGTTTGACCAAGACTTGAAAATTAGTAGTCACTTTTTCTAACGAGCGTTATTCCAATTGCTTGTAAAGTTGTTGCCTTCATACTGACAATGAACACCATTTTTAAACAGTTTAATTGTAAATTATTTTGTAAAATCTTCAACAAACCTACATTAAACAATTTCAAAATCATTAGATATTCATTTTAACTGTGTAATGTCGTAAAAACTGACATTGAAACTGCCTTAATATAAGGAAAAGAATGTTTAATGCAGTTGTAAAACTCAATTACTTTACTCAATTCCTTAAGAACGCCAACAGTTAAATATAGCTTGACCACGATTTTTACTACAGGCATGGAAAATAATTCACAGTTACACATTATAGCATGACAATATTGAATGAAAGTTTGATTTAATTTTGATTAATGGAGTTTTATGTCTCAGTTAAGAATATTTTAATTGTATCAAGCTGTCACCAGCTAAAGGAAGAGATTGTTCTTTGCTGTGAGTTTAAGAAAATGTGTAGGACACGTTCTTTAGCGTGCCATAAATGCAATGACATGGGACTTCAGTTTTTAAGCTCTCAGAAATGTCTTGTAACTTTCATTTCATAATGTCATGTCTCATAAATAAACAAAAAGTGACTTGATAGCCATGTTTGTTTACCTATGGTAATGTAGTTCCGGGTTGTATATTGCATTTTATATGTATTCGTACAGGGAGTGACAAAATGTTTGGCGTTCATTGTCAGTAAGGAAGACAACGGCTCTCAAGCTTGCAGCTATTGGAATTTCACAAGGCAAATGAAAATATTGTCTCATAAAAATTGCGTCAGACATTGGTTGGACTCAGTTCATGCTTTACAAGTAGAAATATTGAAAAGATGCGAATGAGAGAGTTATGTGTTTTACACCTCAGGTAACAGTAATTTATTTACTTCAGGTTATTTTTAAGCTGGCTCAGGAAACCTGAGAACCCGGAGAGACATAATCTGTGGCTAGTGAACTCACAAACTATCTCTGACTAGGATCTGCCTGATATATCTTAGGTAACTTAATTAGTGGACATTCCGAAGACTCTGGGTTCGAGTAAATGTTTTTCTGCGACATTTTACCCTTCCATAAATATTATTAACTTTGTTGATAAAGTCAATATCTTTTCTTTGATGTTTTAATTTCAGAACATTGCCGTATCCGGTTACATCATTTGAAATAAGACCATGGACCTATTGTTGATTTTTATGATGTTTTGTAACAGTTCTAGACACATTTCAACACTTCAGTTCAAATCCCATTCAGAGTTAATCTTTCTGTAATAACGGTTATTTTTCTGTTTTAAGAACGTGGTCTGGTATGTTTGCCTTTGTTAAACGCGAATGGCTTTGTCTTTTTCCTCCACCCACCATAAACAAACAAAATGGAAATTCATAAAGAAATTTCATTGGGACATATATCATCATTTTATCAGATAAAAAAACAAACAATAAAGATTAGTGATAACTATTAAATCTACTGACTAATTACAAATATAAACATGTTCTTCAGATTACAATACGATAAGGTACATTTTACACATAAAGCCACAATTCGTCGAAAGAAGACTTGATTCAGCCTGTGAAAACATGGATTGTCACTGATGTTTATGAGTATAAATATATGCTTGAATACTCAAAATAACGAGTTTTAGAATATTTGTAAAAAATAATAGAACACATGAAAGTATATGTAATGTTTTTAATTGTCTAAGAACGTGAAAGTTACACAATTCACAGTTGTACAATTTGCCGTCATACATAATTTTAAAACATGCATCAAGTTGAAATCATCTCCAATCAAGCAATGTTTCACAATACATGATGTAAAAAAATAGAAAAAAAACTTGAGAGTGAATTCATAGAACTGAATTGACAAAATTAATATTTGGTAAAAGCTAATGATGTTATCAACTATAATACTTCTAATAGCAAAAACAATATCAATCCTCAAATGATCACAGAATATTGTTGAACATTTTTCTAAGATATATATCAAATATTTTATTTTGTCAATTTTCTCTTTTCCACTATTACACATCCATAATCTAACATGATTATCCAAGTCCAATCTAAATGGCCTATCACACCAATGTTCTGGTGTTATCTGATATTGTTTAAACTTGTCATCTCTATCTAATACATGTACTACAAAATTAACAGTCTAATGATTAAAAGTACATTTCACAAAAAACTACTATACTTAAGAATGAAGATTTAATTCGACTCTTGAAACATGGATGGTCACTGATGTTTATGAGTATGAACATATGATGGACCACTCAGAATGGGGAGTGTTAGAATATTTGTAAAAATATAATTGACCACATGATACTGAGTGTGAAATATTTTTAAACGTCTAAGAAAGTAAAAGCAAAACAATTCATAAAAATATACAGCTGTTGTAAAACTTAATTTTAAAACGTGCATTCATGTAGTTGAAATAATCTACAACCATGCCAAAATTTCACAATACACGTGGTTCGATATCACAACTTGGTTTGTTGATCTCTCCAAAATATGAACACATGTAGCTAGGTAGACAGGACGTGCTTGCCCTTCCAGAACACCCGGCCTCACTTCCTTGATGGAAGTTCACGTGTATAACATATTTTGCCAGTTTGCAAACTTTTTACTTTGTTTTTGGAATTGTGATATGGACAAGGACTGGTATGTTTGTTTTATTTGATAATGAATCCGTAGAACTGACTAGACAAAATCAATATTTAGTAAATACACAAGAGTCACAAACATTGCAAAACCTCAAATGATCACAGAATGTTGTTGAATGCTTATTTATATATTTTACAAATATTTTATTATGTCGATTTCCTTTTTTCCGGTATTACACACCCATAATCTACCATGATTATCAAAGTCCAGTCCAACAGGCCAGTGGCACCCGTGTTCTGGTGATATCAGATATTGTATAAACTTGCCATTTTTATCCAAGACATGTACTACAGAGTTGTAATAATCACTGATTATTATGTGTCCCTGTGTATCTGTTACTACATATTGAGGACTGAAACTTTCTTTGAGTTGTCTCCCCTCTGCCTGATATTTAAATCTCCTCTGTCCCTGTTTGTTAAGAACTACTATTTTTTCATAATCTGTAACTATAATGTCACAATTTATGTTAGTACAGATAAACGGGGGAATTTACACAGTTGTTTGTTATTTACTGGATCATGTATTGTTCTGATGTGTTTTCCACTGGTTTTTATCTCCACTATCTTACAGTCTCTAGAATTATACAACACAACAAGAACATTCCCTGTAACTGTTACAGTGATTCCTCGTGCCATATACTTGTATTGTTCTGTATATATGTCTGTAATTAGGTTATGTCTAGTTATCTTCTTTACTGTATTACCACCATCCTCTGTCACAAAAAGATCTCCAGATGTAGAGACAACAGCATCATACACACAGAAGTCAGTATGGATATGTTGTATAACATCACCATCTGACGTCACCAATGAAATACCCCTTTCACCACATCTCCATAACAAAGCCTGGTCATTACTCTTAGTTACTACCTGAGTGTTTTCACTTGTAAAATTGCTAATTATCTTGACATCTATGACAGGAATGGCTGTTGGAACTTTTGTGTTCAGTTGTAATAGGTGATCGACTTCTGGATTTCTTCTCATATCAAGATGTCCAAAGAGATCTTTAAGTTCCTGATCATCCACATCTCTGGTTATCAGGTTGGGTGGACTTTCTTCATCTGGTTGTTCACAATATGTATATTTATCTACTTGCTGCATTATGCCTGTAACAAATTGTGCCATCTCTACATTTCTCTGCCCCTGTTTGCTTTCACATTGTTGTATCAGCTGATTTAAATCGGACATCTCTTTTAGTAATCTTTGCTCTAATTTTGCCATGGCTTCTGTATGCACTTTGTCTTTATTTTCCAATTGTTTGATGTATTCAGATTCAATATTGTCTAGTCTAATTTTAAGTTGCTTGTTTCTGGCTTTACTTTCTTTGATTGTTTTGGCTACAGACTTAGAAAACTGCATTTTGTTTCGGGTGATTGTTTTGAGGATATCTTTATATCTTTCAGACTTTTCGTTTGTCTGCCTGATGATATTGGATAGTTCTTGTTGTTTCGTATCTATAACCTCTTCGACTTTAACCATGGAGTGGTTAGGATGAACACGACTGGCAATGCACTCTCTGCAAATTGGAACATTACATGTATTACAATACATCAGCAAATCCTCCTCTGTATGACTCTGACATTTTTTCCAAGTTTTATTGATTTGATACATTTCAGGTGATATTAAACAAACCATTTTATGGTTTTTTGATGCTTTACTTTTTAGGTGTGATTTTTGACAAGTTTCACACATCAACTCATCACAATCTTTACACTGAAACATGATGTCATTAATTTCACATAACTCACATTTTTGGTTAGTAAAAACTGGACACTGTGCAGCAGGTTTATTTGTCTGAGCCATCTTGAATGAATTTTTTCTGAAAAAAAGATACAAGTATGTAATAAGTAAAATATTGTAGAATCATACAAACACACAAACCTTGTGCTTATATGTGATGCTTTTTTAATAAGATTATCAGGTCTGATGTTTATATTTTTCCTATTGGCTCATGACGCGGAACTTTCAAAAAGCTGCCCAAAAGGCTCATCACGTTTGCAGTTATACGGAATCTTCCTAACAGACAAGATTCTCATACAAGAACTTCCTAATAGACTTATCAGATTCGGTGTTGATATATAAGGTATTCCTTACAGATTTATCAAGCTAGTGCTAACATTAGTCTTTTCGTATAGGTCAGTTCGAATAGGTCAGTTGTTTATAATCAGCTTAATAGACTGACACTTACATCAATGTGATATCTTGAAACAGGACTACTTGTACTCTTGATTTGGACTAAACTTATTTAAACAAGTTCATTAAATTTGTCCTAAAAATTGAATATCAACATAAGAAATTATTCACTATGTTTATGTAGAAGTAACCGCAAATTTAATGTCCGATCAATATTATTTTTAATTTTTTTTATTTTCTATTTTGTTTCCTCCACTAACATGTGTAATTTAACAATAATTCTTTCTTATTCTTGACCAATTAGCTGTATGTACTCGGAATATTTAGCTTTTTGTGAGTGTTAATTATTGTTGGTCTTATACTAGCCAGCACTAAGTGGTACTTGTTTGCTGAGTAGTTGATTGTTTAACCCATCAAACCATCCAGGCATACATTTCTCTTATCAAGTCGCCTAATAATGACACCAGATGAACTTGTTCATAGTTTGTCCTCTTTACTTTGTCATGGACCAAGTAAGGAGGTAGCAGTTTAAATATTAATACCTTTTTTGTATGACCTAATGGAGTTTGATCCCACTACCTTTAATCTCGGGATGGATACAAACTGGACAACTGAGGCAGTTTGGTTTTTTTTTATGATTTTACGCAGTTACACTTTTCAAGATATATCGATTTAGGGTATAAGCATACCACTTTCCTAATCATGTGATCTTAAAACAAAGTGATATTTTGTCCTCTGGATACCAAGTCACAAAAAAATCAGTGTCAAATGTTTAATGTGTTGTTAGTAAACGGCGTATCTAGCATGAAATAAACTGCTTTCTCTTCCGAGCATTGGGCCTCAATTTCTTGGTGGAAATTCACCTGAGTAACTGAATTGGCCATTTTGCAAACTTTTTTTTTTGGGGGGGGGGGGGAGATTGTGATTTGGAAATGAACTTGTATGTTTATGTTTTTTTTGTGTAACCAAGCTGGTTTAAACGTGTAATGATCTTTTCTCATTATATATGCTCTATTTAAAGGTTCTGATATATCTCAAAATATATAATATAATGTAACTGAACCGAGTAGGTTTTTTTTTCAGACAAGCATACCACTCCTTCAGTCAGATTAGTATGACTTTATGTCCTTTTAAAGCCAAATACCAAAGTAACAGTGTTTATAAAGTGACGTCTTAGCTGGGTTCAAGCTCGAGACTTCCTGCTCTTGAAGGTGATGTTTTACCACTTTGACATTAAGGCAGCTTTTAGCGCCAAACACCAGACAAAGTAGTAGTTTTATAAATTTAAGTCGTCTGAATGACCAATCCTGGGTTCAAGCTCGAGACTTCTTGGAGATAGTTTTTTTTTATTTTACTATCTTCTACAGTCAAGTTTATTGATAACTCATTATGTATTCAGATAAAGTAGAAGAAAGTATTTTGATTACTAATAATATAGTACCATATTTTAGTCACTTACATCACGAAATAGCCAATTATTTCGATTGAATGATAACGCTAAAATCACATTTTTCTCTAGCACACACTTTATACAAAATATAATCTTCGTTATTTTCTGACGAGATTTGAAATAATAAAAAAGTCTGGAAGCAAGTGTATAAGTATGTCAGTCATTGTCATATCTTTATTATTATTATTAAATAAAAATAAAAATTTTACCCTTTTTCATTCACTCTTTTCCCATTTGAGCAAAGATGTCCTTTTTAAACCAAGACGATTTTATTGATTAAATTATTTACCTATTATTTCAGTCGTCTTAAATTTGGAATTAATTTAAAACTAAGGTTTGTTCCCTGATGCACAGCATTCCTTAGCTGGATATGGATTTATATAATTTTGAAACTTTAGATTCATTATTTTCAATTGTTTGGCTTATATTTTCTATGTATCAAACAATTCTGTCTTAGTGTCATTGATGAGGAATGAATTTCCGAAATGTGCACAATTGGCACATCAAAATTTTACTGGTAATTGTGTTATATATTTACCTATAGTTACCTGATACAGGTTTTATGCTTGTTGATTTTTTTTATAAATCCTACCTATGAGATGACCTTTTCTGTATCGGAATTATCAGCAGTTACATGGCCATCTGTTAAATCTCTTAACATACTTCTAGCTTTATCTGCATGATGTTTTCAGATAATTTCAATGTTTTCTTTCTTTGCGAATGTTGTAAATTTTTGGCATATCAATATGGCGCCGTTTATACAACAAGTAAAAACCTGAACATACAAAAAGACAGGTAAACCAAGAATTAAATAACTTGATATACAAGTATATAAAACTGCACTTTATCTTACCAGTTATTATATTTAAATAAACAAGGGTAGCAGATCAATACTTAATTAGGCTACATGACGGCAGTCTATAAACAGTCTATAGTTAAAGGACAAAAAAAGTTCTTTCGAGAATATTTATATTAAATCATAACAAAATTCTACTACGGGTATACTTACTATTGATGACATTAATGAAATATTTTATAAGATTTAGCATGAAATCGTGATTAGATACTGATAGGTATCTGTTGCTTATTTTTTCCCAATGAGCTTAACAGACTGACACTTATTAGATTGTTCCCCAAAGGCTAATTAGAATGAGCTATTTTGCAGTTGCATTTGTCTTTCCTAATATTGTTTCAATCTTATGCTTATATTCCTTTTTCTTTTCATTCTCAAAATTGACTTGCACATGACGGGTGTGGCTAGCTAGAAAGGAGGTGATAACAATTCCAGAGCACTTGGACTCATTTTCTTTATGTAAATTCACGAATATAACTTAATTTGCCAGTTTTATTTTTTTCATTTGGGTTTTTTCTTTGGATTGTGATTTGGAGATGGACTGGTATGTATGTTTTAACTTGGGGTTTTTTGGATTGTGATTTGGAGATGGACTGGTATGTATGTGTTTTATTTATTAAACAAAACAAATGCCAATTTTTTTAATCCATTTATTATATCAGCGATCATCTTGGATTTAGGATCTGGCTAAAACACAAACTCATCTCAAGATATTATGACTAATTAATCCATGTGCGAAGTTTTATGAAAGTCTGCTGAGAAATAAACTTGTAAGAACACCGACAAATGTAAAGTATATATACTTACCAGACAAATCCTATATCCCCTTTAAACTTCATTTATACACTGTTATATCTACCATGAAACCTTTGAAAGCAATCCTGTGATTGGTTTAAAACACTAATAGATAACACTTTAAACCAATCAAAATGTAGCTATTTAATCTCTTGTAAAGGATGAAAAGATGTTTATACACATCATTTTAAAATTTAAAGATGCACTGTGTGTGTGTGTGTGTGTGTGTGTGTGTGTGTGTGTGTGCAAGGGGGAGAATATTGCCATAATATTTGGATAATTTTATTTCGAAAATCATGCAAGTCTGCATCAGATCATGGAGAAAACCAGAGTACCCTAAGGAAATTAATGACCTCTGGTGAGTAAATTTGAATCTTTCTCACACTAAGGTCTTCCCAAATGAAATGGAATTCAAACCATATTAATACATTAACATAAATTTTCCAATTTATGTCTGCATTAAATCATACCTTGATGGTCTACATTTTCTGGATCTACATGTAAACTACTGTAAACATACTAATATTAGTGGTGTATTAAATTTAGTGGTTTTCACACTAGGAAAGTAGTGCCAATTAGAATACACTGCTTAAAAAATATTTTGAGTTATTGTCACAAGTTGCTTTGCACCAATTTAAATCCACATGAATAAGTTGAGAATGTAAATTGTGCTAAAATACATACTTTCTAAAATTAGTACATTTACAATATTCAATAACAAACATCTCTAATAAAGTGTATTTATCTCATAGAATTTTTATTATTACATAATTTATATACTCATATATATTAATATATATATATATATATATATATATATATGGAAACAATCAAATAAAAACAAATTCATTTAAGTTTTTTAAGCTTCAAAATACAATCATAATTCAACTTTAAATATCAAACATCAAAAATAGAAATACCTAACAAAAACATACTTATCTGTTTCAGATTTTCAGGAAAGTGAAGTAACCAAGTGGTATACATTAGATTTTTATCTGAAGTTCCAAAGACATAATCTCGCCTTGTTATGGTAAGCCAGTCTGTTAAATCACATCATGTAATCTGACGTGTGTAACTATCCTTTCACTTTGGCCAGCACACCCTTCAACACTGAGTGTTTGTGCTGTCAATACTGTGATGTTTAAGGTTCAATATTGCATCAGAAAGACAAAATTATTAAGAGAAGTTTTTATAATTTTTAAACCTAAATGCATTTCTTTATGTATTTTAGTAAAAATGTATGGTATCTTTCTATAAGGGATTTTAAAACTCGAGAACAGATACCCAGTTTAACTTTTAATTTGACATTACTTCTACAGTGAGTGCCAGTTTCTGGATCAAAGGGAGATAACTAATAAAACACCTGGATGATAACAATGACATGCATTCTTGGTCTAGCTTATGCTTAGAAGGAAATGATTGATAGGTCTAATGAAGACTAACCAAACCATTTTGTGTTCTAGAACGTAAACAATTTCGTTTGTATCATCTAGCCTAGCGACCCACTTTTTGACCCAACATGACCTACTTGAAAATATGACCTACTTTTTGTTGAGAAAATCACTTTGGCAATGTTAAGAATGAGAGGATTGGGCTCAGATAACTAAAAATAAAAGTCTGTTCATATAAATTAAAAAATCATGTTGCTAAAATTAACTGATTTTAAAATCTTTAAAGTCACATTACTCTTAAAGAAAATTAAAAAAATCTGAAAGCCTAACTAAAAATTAATTAAAATATAAATTAAAATTTCATTTGATTTAAAAATTCAAAATTTTAACAAAATATTTATTTTATTGTTTTATATTCAGAAGATGAATATGACATATAAATCTATTAAATAATGTTCCTTCTTATAACAAAATCAACTTCACTGAAACGTGCACTTTGAGATCACATCGCCAAAGTTGTATCCAAAGTTTATCAGCCAAAGGTTGGTGAGATCCTTTTGGCACAATGGTTTCTTTCACCATCCCAAAACTGACCATCTTGATGTAATTGAAATAAATTTGACTGGGACGTAAAACACCTTTAATCCAATCCATCATTTAACTCTATTCTATTTCAGTATTTTGTTTTTAAATTCTCATCCATTCAAGCAAGCCCATACCTTTAAGGACAACCATAATGCCTTTACTTTTTTAACTTTAAAATTATATTACTGAAGAGTTCCACAATTAAAAACTCATTGATACTTTTTTATAACATTGGTTAAATTTTAAGAAACCAAATATTAATCTAGAACAAAACTCTGTATTTAGACAAATTTAGGAAAATTGCTTACAGACGGGCCTTGCTCTTAAAACAATTTACCACAAGTTTTAAACTTAACAACTTAAGTCTTGCAGACACTCATTTTTAAGACAAATCTTGTCTCAAAGATGAACAAGTTTAAAACAAGTCTTATGAATCTTAAAAATCAACAAGTTTAAGACAAGTCTATAAATTTTGCAGAATAATCAAATTGAAGACAAGTCTTACTGACAAACGAGTTTAAGACAAGTCTTGTCTCACTTACAACTAACTTTAAGACATGTCTTATAAATTTTGCAGAATAATCAAATTGAAGACAAGTCTAGGTGACAAAAACTTTTGACAAATCATGTCCCACTTTTTAAGAAAAGTCATATAAATCTCACAGATAAACAAGTTTAAGACAAGTTTTGTCTTGGTGATAAACAAGTGCAAGACAAGTCTTATAAATTTTGCAGATAAACCAGTTGCTGACAAAAAGATTGAAGTCAAGTATTGTCTGGCTGACAAAAATGTTTAAAGACATGTCTTATAACTCTTGCAGAATAATCAAGTTTAAGACAAGTCTTACTGACAAACAAGTTTAAGACAAGTCTTGTCTCATAAACAAACAAGTTTAAGACAAGTCATAAATTTTGCAGATAAACAAGTTTCAGACAAGTCTTAAAAACCTTGCAGATAAACAAGTTTAGGACAATTCTTGTCTCACTTACAAACAAGTTTAAGACAAGTCTTGTTTTGCTGAGGAACACGTTTAAAACAAGTCTTCTAAATCCTGGAGATAAACAAGTGTAACTTCTGTGTGAGACATTAATTATTAAATACTAACACTTCATCTTAAAAAAGTCACATGCAACAACAATAATAAAATTGGTCATTCTAAAAAATAAAAATTTCCAATAAAATCCTAATTTTCTTGTTGCCAAAATTCATCCAATTCCATTTCTATGAGATTGCAGTTTGTTATTAATTTCATACAAATATCTCTTCCTGGTTAGTCTCGGAACTTTTTCACACTCCGTCTTCACTTTATTGAGAATCCCTGTTCTTCCTACTGTTACATTCTTCTGTCTATAAAATCAGAAATAAAAATAAGTTACAACTAAACAAGTTAGGCCAATTCAACTTCATTAGTAGATTATCAACCCCGCCCATTCCCAATGAAAAGTCATTTTATTTTCGTTTCCCATCCAAATGTATTCGAGGACTGTTCTGGAGTCATGAACAGTCCATGGCATTTCAAAAAAAAGAAAAAAAAAAAAAAAAAAAATGGTTTTAAGAACTCACAAAAAAAACCCACAAGTACCATGTTGAAATGGAAAATAGCTCCATACATGATTTTCATTATTTTGCATCTCGCAAATGATCAGAAAGAATTACGGGTATGGTATGGGGCAAATATAGCAGAAACTCAACAGTTAGTGGATGTGTAAAATAATTTACCACTACATTATTTACTTATTTTTTGTACATTTGATCTTATCATCACTAACTGACTTATTGACTGATTTTCAACGTGACTCCTGGTTTTCGGTAGCAAGATTTTAAGATACTACTAGGCACCAAGCCCCCAAACCACCCACCCACCCCAACCCCCACTGCCTTAATAAACAAAATCATAATTATAATAATAAAATGGATTGTATTTATAAATGCAAGAAGTGATCAATGTATAATCTTTTTCTAAAAATAATCATGAAATTTCTAAAAATATGAAATAAATAAATACATCTCTTTGAAAGCCCTTCTTGGCTCTGTATCTTGATAAATAGGCAATCCTTTCTGCCATTTCTGGAAATGGACAGACTCTAATGACTTTGTGGCACTCTAAAAAAATATAATTTAAAAAACAATGAATGAATGAATTAGTTGTTTTTCATTCCATGTATATTTCTTTAAGCAGTTTATATACTGTAAACATACTAATTTTAGTGTTGTACTGTAAACATACTAATTTCCGTGGTGTATTAATTTTAGCAATATTTTTTATAGAACATCACAGTGGCTCTAGTTTAAATACACTGCAAAAATAATTTTTGGCTTACTAGACTTTCTCAAAAGTTGTATTGGCCAATTTAAATCCATGTGTATTGTTGAGAATTTAATTTGTGCTAAAAATATGTACGAACTAAAATTAGTATGTTTACAGATCACACCAATGAAACAGATAGTCTGAAATCAGATGTCTTAAATTTCTGGATTCATTCAGACATATTTGTTTATAAAAAGTCTGGAAAAAGTTACTCGTTAACTAAAAAAGTATATTATGAAGCCAAAATTCTTAATTTGTATTTTTAGAAGCCCAAATGATTCTATTTGTGTTTTTTTTTTTTATCTTGAAAAAAACAAAATACATTTCAAAAAAATAATATCAAAACGCAAAAATTTGGTCACCATCCTTTACAAAAAAATAACAGTTGTCGACAATGTTAAAGCAAACTAGCAAACCGATCACCTCAATACAAGTTAAAGAATGCTAAATGAGATGTAAAACACCATCATTTCTCTTGCACATCTCTTACCCTTAGTAATCTGGTTTGATTAAACTCCAAATTTTCTGCAGAAGGTGGTTTCCCCAAGTAAACTTCCTTATTCTCTGTAAAATAAAAAAACGTGAAATTTCAAATGTGAAATTTCAAAAGTGAAAGTTAAAATGCAAAATTTCAAATGTGAAAGTTAAAATGTGAAATTTAGAATGTAAAAGTTAAAATGAGAAATTTAAAACATGAAATTTAAAATGTCAAATTTAGAATGTGAAATTTAAAACGTGAAATTAAGAATTTGAAATTTTAAATGTGAAATTGAATACCATTAATTAGAGAATTTTTTTACATACAAAGGGATAAAATGATGTTAGATTTGGTTTAAAGATTAACATGGATTAAGACCTCAGATATGAATATTTCACTTATATTGAGACGTTACAATTGATATATGTAGAATAAGCGGCAGAAAACCTTAAAAAGTTTTCTGGCGTTTGGCAGGAATACTCTATTAGCCTGTCACCCTACTCTGACACAACCTATTATAAATTAGAGTTTATTCCAAGGTACTGTTACTTTTATTTCTAAATGCTAAAATTTTCAGTGAAATAAACTGTCACGAACTGTTTTCAAATCTTTGCAAGACATTGTAAAAAATGTGACAAAATGACTGTGACAAATTAAAAAGCTTCTATGCACACCCACGCAAGAACGGACACACTGATGCACAAACACATGCTTTGCCATACCATAAGCTCATGCTGGCTTTTAGCTAGGCGAGCTAAAAAAAATATAATTAAAAAACTGCAACAAATTAAGGAGCCGCTGTACACTTACCTAACTCCCTGCGACATAATAAATATTCTTCCTCGGCTATCCTTACACGTAATCTTATACTACACGCATGACAAATTTTCAACAAAGTTTTTGTAACTAGTCCAGTCTGTAAAAGTTCAAACAGCTGACCGGATAAGTAGAATTTCCAAAATTCTGCTAGACCCGTTAACGAATTACAGTGAATTCTAAATACAACACTTCCGTCATAAACGCCATCTAATTCGTTGTCATGCTGACAAAGCATCTTTAAGGTGTTCATAATCTCCATGGAATCTTTGATGACATCGTTGGTCTGAGACAACTCTTTTTTGAATTGTTCGAACGCCGCCGGAGTGGCATCACGTCGACGTATTGTCTGATAGGCCTGTTTAGCCATGAGTAATATCTGTTCTTCTACATCTTTACACGAACACTGGCGTTTTTGTTTCCTGCTTGATAACACTTCTTCACAGTCCAATCTTACATTTAATTCACCTTGAAAAAAAATAAATAAATAAAAAAGTAAGTCCATTAAAATAAAACTTGAATTTATAGTGTATATATATATATATATATATAAAACAAACATACCAGTCCTTGTCCATATCACAATCCCAAAAACAAAGGAAAAACTTTGAAAACTTGCAAAATTAGTTATACACGTGAACTTCCATCAAGCAAGTGAGGCCGGGTGCTCCAGAAGGATAAGCACCTCCTGTCTAGCTAGCTACACCCGTCACGTGCAAGTCAATTTTGAGAATAAAAGGAACAAAGAACTATGGTAAGTCAAATATATCCAGTATAAGTTCGGATACAGTGATAACATACTTATCAACAATATTGTGAAGACGGCCATAAAACTTTTTAAGGGCCTTGATAAGCCTAGGGTTGCAATATCCCTGTGTCAACGATTTAATTGCAAGTAGCTTGCTTTGTTGCAAAAAGTCTTCATAGTAAGAACAAGCTCTACCGTACCGTATCTAATTATCAAAAAGATACATACCAAACATCACATTTACATGTTACTCCAATCAACTAAAAACTCTGCTCCCAATTGTTGGTGGGGAAATTTAACTGTGGGTGATTGGTTGTTATGAAGCTTGTCATCTATTCATAGTTTCTTAATATATGCGCATAATTTTGGAAAAATTATATCAAACATATTTATTATAATAAACTTCCAGAAAAATTGTACATGTATGTACGGCCAAATTGCATGTGTAAAAAGTCTTGAACTGGCAATAAATCCACAAATTTCACCGAATCAAACTGATAATTGCAGGTGCACAGGTTTTTATGATGCCTAACATATGTGCATAGTTTCAGAAAAATTGAATCATACATAATTAAATAAACCTCCAGACATATTGTATGTATGGCTAAATTGTATGTGAAAAATTTTTAAACTTGAACTGGCAATAAATCCACAAAATTCATCTGATCAAACTGCAAATTGCAGTTGCTCCGGTTTTTATGATGCCTAACATCTCAGAAAAATTTGATCATACGTAACTGAATTACAATAAACTCTGGACAAATTGTGCCTACAGATGGATAGACAGACCGAAAGGCAATGTGATTCCAGCATAACCCCCCCCCCAACCTCTTTATAGGGGTTAAATAAGAGAATGAGAGAAAAACAACATAGGGTAACAATATATACCCTCTAGACCTTTTTATTGTACGAGCATAAAAATGTTAAATAAAAAATTTATAGATTTCAATAAATGTACATTCATCTGCCAAACTGGAACATTTTATTTAGGTATTAACTTTTTCTCTGTGTGTGCTACAAATGGTAAGCTGTTCTAACAATTAGTGTCAAATATGAGTGGAGCCATGATAATTATGTGCAAATCAACATCTATGTGGTCAGTTCTTGGGAGGCAGTGAAAACTGGAGTAACAGAAGAAAACCACTGACCACTGACCTTCAGCAAGCAAACCGACAAACTTACAAAAATCTACTTGAATCAGAACCCAAGTAGTAAGATTGATTGATTTATTGTGGTTTTACATCTCAGTCAAGAATACTTCACCTATATCGAGACGTCACCAGCTATCGAAGAGGCAGAAATGTAACCTTAGCTGTGCCCTTCAGGCAATGTGCAGGGAGGGTTCTTTAGCGTGTCACAGAACATCAGTTTTTAAGGTCTCCTCCGAAGGACCCCGTGACTTTCATTTTTAAAAGCAGAGTGCTTGGTGAAAGGACAGTCACTTCCAATTTTCAAGTCTTGGCTAGACCCGACCGGGGTTCAACCCCGACCTTCCAAATACAAAGCAAGCACTCTACCAACTGAGCTACTGTAATAATACCAATTAGTGAGAGGTTTTGTGTGACTGATAAGCTGGCAAGCTACATGTATTTAATTAACCTTTAACATGATATCATCTATCCAAAAACTTTATGCTTATTTTTCAAATCACAGTTTATCATTGTGGAATTGTGGACAACAATTTTACAAAGCTTATAGTTTGTTTTTTTTTTAAAGTCAAATAAGCCTCATTTTTTAAAGCTCAAAGTTTTCTACATCAAATTCGCCAAAACCATATAAACATTTACCAATTTGTCTTTTCCGTTTTTGTTTTCTGGATGGTCGTGAATGTTGTTCGTCTATCAAATCAGCTAGGTATCCCTGCAGGGTTTTTCTTAAGGATCTCACAAACTCATAGAACGCTCTATCCGACCTTACAATAAGATTGTTGAGTAGTCCCTCATTGACTGCCTCTCTAGTATTCTTCTCTTTAATGCGTCCAACGTCAGCCGTTGTCAATACCTTGTTGGCGATTAAGTCGTTAAATATATCATCTGGTATCATACTTTCCACTAGAGTATCTCGGTGAATTTGGAGTTTTTGTTTGTGTTCGGCACTCATGACTTTATCCACTGTAAATAAAAACCAACATGTTGAAGGAAAATTACAGTGAAAGGTGAAAAGATGGTTGGTTGGATGAATTTTGTTTTATGTCAAATCAGCAATTTTTCAGATATTTGATTCGTGATTTTTTTATTAATCCTGAGTATTAACCTTGACACGAGGTCATGTGGTTCTTGAGTGTAGAAGCGTTTCTGATCTGCGTTGTACTAATGTAAATTTATGACAACCTCAAAATTGATTGATTGATTGATTAAATGGGGTGTAACATTCCAATAAAGAATATTTCACTTATTTTGAGACGACACCAGCTATAGGTGAAGTGGCAGAAATTTTTACCATTTCAGTATGCTTAGGGCAATGTGCAGGGAGGGTTTTTTAGCATTTCATGCCCTTAATGACACAGGGCAACTTTCAGATTGCTAGAAGACTCGTCCACAATGCTAGAAGACTCGTCCACAATGTTAGAAGACTCGTCCACAATGTTAGAAGACTCGTCCACAATGCTAGAAGACTCGTCCACAATGTTAGAAGACTCGTCCACAATGCTAGAAGACTCGTCCACAATGCTAGAAGACTCGTCCACAATGCTAGAAGACTCGTCCCAATGTTAGAAGACTCGTCCACAATGCTAGAAGACTCGTCCACAATGTTAGAAGACTCGTCCACAATGCTAGAAGACTCGTCCACAATGTTAGAAGACTCGTCCACAATGCTAGAAGACTCGTCCACAATGTTAGAAGACTCGTCCACAATGTTAGAAGACTCGTCCACAATGCTAGAAGACTCGTCCACAATGTTAGAAGACTCGTCCACAATGCTAGAAGACTCGTCCACAATGTTGCAGATCTATACATGCATATATCACAGACCACTCTGTCCGCCAAGTAGGGACAAGGAAAAATCGTCCCATAAACAGAATTAAATATTAGACCAGAAAAAATATGAAGGAAAAAACATGTTTTGATTTTCAAACTATTCAATTCATACAAAATTGATTTTATCAAATCAAAATACCGGTATCTATTTTATTATAAAAGGGGGAAAAAAGTGAGATGAGAGAGAGAGAGAGAGAGAGAGAGAGAGAGAGAGAGAGAGAGATTTCATGCAACTGTTATTTTCATCAAAAGTTATATTAAGTTTCTCTTATCAGAGTTTACAATTGTCCCCTGTGCAGGGACAGTATTTATTTTTGGGGTCAATATCACACCACATACAACCACTAAAAAGTCCATAATTGTATATTATATAAATTGATAAAATATCCAATATGTCCAGTTATCAACGGAATATTTAATTCTTTAACATTCTGTATATGTTTCAGGGCACTGACTGGTACATTTAAGAACATCATTTATCTTGACAAATCAGATATACCAAATCTTCTCAGAGAAACACTGCTGTGTTGCAATATTCACAAGTTGTCAAAACCAAACTTTATTTTTGTCTATTTCAAATTTACATAGAGTTTTTTTTTCTGTATTCAAATATTAGATTGGATAAAATTACCAGTATGTTTTATGCCCAATTCAAGATTATTTCACTTATATGAAAGCAGTCGATTCTGGGATGGAGAGAGAGAGAGAGAGAGAGAGAGAGTGTGTGCGTGTGTAAAAGAGAGAGAGAGAGAGAGAGAGAGAGAGAGAGAGAGAGAGAGAGAGAGAAATGGTTTTTTACATCCCAGTCAAGATTCTTTCACTTATTTTTGAGGCGGTCAGTTCTGGGATGGTGGAGGAAACTGGAGTACATGTAGCTAAAGAAAACCAACGGCCTTGGCAAGCGAACTGACAAATTTTCTCACACTAGGATCTTTCCTGGAGGGATTCTCACCCTTGACAGCGAGATGCACTGTGAAAAGAAAGCACAGGCCCTTGTATCCCTGAAGACAATATTAACCTACAGATTTACTATACGTACAGTTTCTACTCTCATGGTCTACATCTGATCCATCAGATTCATCACTATATTCGCCTTTAGACCTGCGACCACCATGCTTCTGTAAATTTTCAAGTCTAGCTCGATTTTCATTAAGAACAGAACTTAAACTTGAATTCACCATGTTTGTATCAGAGCCTCTAGATCGCTTCTTTTCAGATCCAGAACTATGTAAAGATGATGATGATGAAGTTCCTGGTCCGGAACAGATTCCAGAACTGCTAACACTGGCACTTTTTAAAGAACCAACAGTTTCTTTTAAATCCTTGTATTTTTGCCTCAAACTTTGTTTTTCCAATTTAGCCTTTTCCCTCTCCAATTTTCGGATTTTATTAGCAATATCTTCATCACCATTTTCTGAATCATCCTCAGAATTGTCTGCCATTATGGAATTTAACAGATGTGTATTTCTGGTACGTTCGAAAGAGGAATCTGGACTGCTTGTAACATCCTGTTCTCCACTACTATTTAAATTCACATTTTGAGTTGTTTTCCTAATCATGAAGGAATATTCATTTATTTCTTATTCCGACATCATTTATCAGTTGTGCTTAGATTTTATTTTAGGCCGACATTTTAATGAAGCACTTGTGCTTATAATTTACAAAATCTATTCATTATAACAACAAATCACTTTGTAAGATATTTCACAGATTTCGCTTACAAAATCAAAGAAACCAACAAATGAAATGTGTCTTCAAAACTTTGGTAGTAAACATTAAAATAGTGTACCAGCTTCTCTCACGGGAAGATCGAAAGGAGAATCTGAAAGTGAACTCGGCGACGTTTTCCTACTCAACTGTTTTAGCTCCATCGTTCAGACGGCAGTTCTACTGTTCAGACGGCAGTTCTACTGTTCAACGGATACGTTTCCACCATCTCTAATTGAATCAAAATACATGATCAGTATGTCACACCCGATTACTTTTAACAATAAGATAAATTTTAGTTAATTTAAGTTGGATTTTGGTTTACGCGGCCTCTAACCGGAAGTGTCAAGACGCTTTGCCTCGTTATGAATTTTGTCGTACCATTATCAAAATAAGCCCATTTCTCTACAGTTTTGGTTTGTGTTCTTTACAATTTTAGTTTTGTGTTCTGTACAGTTATAGTTTGTGTTCTATACAATTTAATTTGTGTTCTGTACAGTCAGTTTAATTTGTGTTCTGTACAGTTTTAGTTTGTGTTCTATATAAAACAAATACCAGTTAAATTTTGATGTGCCAGATGTGCACATTTTTAGTTTTGTGTTCTGTACAGTTATAGTTTGTGTTCTATATTATTTTAGTTTTGTGTTCTGTACAGTTTTAGTTTGTGTTCTATACAATTTTAGTTTTGTGTTCTGTACAGTTATAGTTTGTGTTCTATATTATTTTAGTTTTGTGTTCTGTACAGTTTTAGTTTGTGTTCTATACAATTTTAGTTTTGTGTTCTGTACAGTTTTAGTTTGTGTTCTATACAATTTTAGTTTTGTGTTCTGTACAGTTTTAGTTTGTGTTCTATACAATTTTAGTTTTGTGTTCTATACAGTTTTAGTTTGTGTTCTATACAATTTTAGTTTTGTGTTCTGTACAGTTTTAGTTTGTGTTCTATACAATTTTAGTTTTGTGTTTTGTACAGTTTTAGTTTGTGTTCTATGCAATTTTAGGTTTTGTTCTGTAAAGTTTTGGTTCGTATCTGTAAGTTTTAGTTTGTGTTCTGTACAGTTTAAGTTTGTGTTCTGTACAGTTTAAGTTTGCGTTCTGTAAAGTTTTAGTTTGTGTTCTGTAAAGTTTTAGTTTGTGTTTTGTACAGATTAGTTTGTGTTCTGTACAGTTATAGTTTGTGTTCTGTACAGTTTCAGTTTGTGTTCTGTACAATTTTAATTTGTGTTCTGTACAGTTTTATCATGTGTTCTGTTCAGTTTTAATTTGTAATAATTATATTTAATTACTTTTATAATTGTTTTAATAGTTGGTATAAATAGGCCTGAAGAGCTAATGTTACTTTGTTATAAATGGACTAACTATTAATTAAATATTGTATCCTGTATCTTGTATCCTGTGTCTTGTATCTTGTATCTTAAATGTTCATTTATTGATATTCTATATCCGGTATCCAATCACGTATCGATATGATAGCATTAAGTGATATTGTCAAATGAAATAAGTGATACCGTTAGTTCAAATTTTATAACGAACCCTTATTAAAGTTGATTGAGTGATAGTGATTTGTTAAATATGATCTGAATTGAGTTGAGTAATGGTGTTTAACGTCCCAGTCAAGAATATTTTACTGATATCGATACGTCACCAATTATAGGCGAAAGTGCAGAAATTTTACCTGTGCTTTGCGCTGGTGGCATTATACAGCGGGGTTCTTTATCGTGCCACGCCTACTGTGACACGGAACCTCATTTATTTAAAGTTCCTATTCGAAAGAACCGTGACTTTCATTTCGTAATGTCGAGTGCTTGGCGAAAGAACAGTCACTATCCACTTTCAAGGTTTTGGGCCAGACCCGGTCGGGGTTCGAACCCACGACCTCACACCTACGGAGTGAGCACTCTATCAACTGAGCTACCACAGTGGTAAAATAAAACTGATGTAGTGAGAATCGCTATATCACTTTTTTAGTCTTACGGATAAGGCCCTAAATTGCCGAAAATTCACCATTGGAGTGTTATGTCATAAAGAGTCAGAAAAATATTGAGTTGAAAGTGTAGCGATATCACTTCATAAACTTTAATTTATCATATCAAAAAAAAAGTCCTAATTTGAAAATGTTCGCTTGCAGATAGCCGAAGGTCGGTTGATTTTTATTCATTTATTATTCATTTATTTATTCAATCATTCATTCATTCATTCATTATTTATTTATTTATTTATGAAGGGGGCAATCAAATTTACTTCAGTATTCCCAAGTTAACAGACTGTATCGAATATCAATAAAAATAAAAAATAAAAATCGATAACTTGGGCGATGAAAGATGCAAACGCAAAAGTATAAATGATTAAATAAAACATCGTCGCTGCTTCAGATGGCTAGGTCACGTGTTGACAATGTCAAGAGAGGGAACACGAAAAGCAGATCTGCATTGGACACAACCTGGAAAAAGAAACCTGGCAGACTCTAACCAAATGGAGGCGAACTTTTGTGGCAGAGTTAGAAGAGATGGGTTACACCTGGGGCAGGCACAACATATGGCAAAGGACAGAGAAAAACGGAGAGAGCTTGTTGCGGCCTTAAGTCTCGTATGGGATAAATTAGTAAGGTCACTAAGAACGGTCTGCTGTGGAAAAAAATAAAATAAATAAATAAAAATTAAAAAAATTGAATTTAGACATGCTATTTCTATATATGGTTTTGTTACACTTGAAGAGATTATTATGGAATTTAGAATGTACGACCTTGTTGGGATTATAATTTTACGATTTATTTGCCTTCGAAAATGCGTAAAACCAGGCGTGACATTCTGGTTTTAAGGCCACCAATGATCCTAAAGTCACAAAAACAACAAACGTGTTAAGTTTCATAATACTAAGCGTAAATTTGTTAATAATGCAAAAATGATTATACCAATTTTTAAACGAAGTCCATCAAAAGGGTTAAAGAGATAAAATTAGAAGTTTTCACATACAGTTATATTCCCGCTTCTCCTGCGTGTGGTGTATTTGTTTCAGTTGAGCTTGCTCCCACAAAGAGAACTTTTCTACAACGAAACAAATTAAAAAACTTCCTTTAAAAATTGTTAACTCGGAGATATTGCAAGTCTAGGCATGGTATGGGATCATCATTAGTGTATTTGTAACACTGATTTAATAAATAAATAAAATAAAATAAATAAATAGATAAATAAATTAATAAATAAATATTGTTTATTTATGAAAAATATCAATCAATATGCATTTTGTTATATGAATAACCAAAATAATCTGTTTTTAATTATTTATTTTGCTTTTTTTCAATTTCATGTTTCAGTTACGCACATCTTGTAAATACCCCGTCGTGGTCCCCTTGCTTGTGTATTGACAATATTGAAGTTGTTTGTTTCGCCAGGTGCCAGTTTCTGTTTTGATAATGAAGGCTATCAGCAGGTAAGTGTCCGATACGTTTATCATAATACACATTTCCTGATTACAGGTAAGACGTGAGGCAGGTGTTTTTTTTAAACGCACGGGATTACAAACTCACAGGTGAAGTAATATAAACACCTCGGCCTAACGCCGTAGTAACATCAAACAACACCCCTGTCCAAACTTGACCAAAATGAAAGTGTACATATAAAAAAGAGAAGATAATATTATTTTTATGTCATTCGCTGGATTTTCTTATTTGTCATGGACAACATGGCCAAGTTGTCGGTGAGAGGACGCAAGTCACGTGTCTGAATCTGTCAGTTTAGAAGTTTTAGTTATGACACGAGCGACAAGTACTAGCTTTTCCAAAAACATTCCATCGGTGTAGCGGTCTTGGTGGCTCAGTTGGTAGAGCACTTGCCTCAAGAATAACAGGAGGAATGGAGCGGTCTGGGTAGCTCAGTTTGTAGAGCCGGAGATCCCGGGCTCATTCCCGGTCAGACTCTGCATTTTTCTCCTTCCTCTGGCCCTTGGAATTGGTGGACTGGCAATTGAGGGCCATATAAAGTCCATCTGTGGGAATTTGGGGTTAGATTTCACATAAGACCATGGAAAATTCTAGAATAACAGGGAAGGAATGTAGCGGATTGGGTAGCTTCGATGGTAGAGCACTTTGCCTATAGAGCTGGAGGTCCAGGGTTTGATCCCCGGCCTAACCCTGCATTTTCCTCCTTCCTGTTACGTAAATTGGGGGCCTCGGTGGCCGAGTGGTCTAAAGCGCGCGCTTACGGATCACAGTGCCTCTCATCGCCTGGGTTCGAGTCCCACTCGGGACAGATCCTAGTGTGAGAAAGTTTGTCAGTTCGCTTGCCGAAGGTCGGTGGTTTTCTCCGGGCACTCCGGTTTCCTCCACCATTCCAGAACTGACCGCCTCGAAATAAGTGAAAGATACTTGACTGGGGTGTAAAACACCATTACTCCACTCCTCCCACTCCTCCTGTTACGTAAATTGTGTTTTTATTATTTATTATGAGATGACTTGTTTCCGGTTGTTGTTTTTGTTTTTGTTTCTTATTATCCAGTAATTACTAATGTAAAGAGACTGAATTGCTGTTTGAGTCATTGTTTTTGTGACAGTGAATTATGCGTAACTTTCATAGCAAGTCCAGTTAACTTGAATTCAGGTAGTTCCCGACACCAGAGGTAAAAAAATTCCCTGAATTAAGATTTTCTAAAAATTTGCACACACATTCCTTAGAATCTGCTTTGTTGAATAAAATAAAAGATTCATGTGCTTGGGTTTTCTTTTTTTTTTTTTTTCAGTAGATTTTGATAAACCTAACCCACTTTTCAACAATCTAATATTCATTTTTAAATATCTATGTATGTTGATTAAATGTTTGTTTCTAATTTAATAATGACTAAATGAAGTGAAAACAAATCTCATTGTTAATCAATATCCTCAGTAAATGATGTGCAATGAATTGATACACATAGTATTAAAATTATAAAAATGTACGTAAGTTACTATAACAGAGTGTGTGAAAGGTGTCGTCGTTTTAGTTGACAATTTACCAAAAAAATCAAAATTTCACAAAATCTATGAAATACGTTTCTTTTAAAAACTACACATACAAAGTTTGTTTCATATTCTTAAAAATGAAATTTAAAAAAATCATATGCTTTGGTTCTCGTTTTCAAGATATGGGAAGGATTATCTTATGTGTTATTTGTTAAATTTCTTTTAAAAATTCTTATCATCATAATGACATATTAAAAGTATTTTTTGAGTACTAAAGTTTATAAAAATTTTAAATTTACAAAGACTAGTATATGTATACTCCAAAAAACAATTTTTTTTTTATGTTTGAAAAAACGCATTTTAGTGTATATTTTACATCTTACAGAACAAATTACAATACATAATTTTTATTATTTGACATGCAGTATTCTTCCTGAAAGATCGTTATTTCAATTTCAGTGTTTGAAAGCGTTTGTAAGGCCATTTACCTTTAAAGACAGAGAACACATTTAGTAACTGTAGTTTGTATTTGGGTTTAGTTTCGTATCACATAGCGATGTTGCTTATCCGAACATCAAATTTCTTTCCAAATATAAATATACCTGCTTGGTTTTTCATTTACTCACAATCTATATTTTTCTAGCAATGATGTGGGAAAAGTAAAATTATTCTGTGGGAAAGTAGATTTTCTGTGTGACTTTCCCTTGGAAAGTAAGTGATGAAGAAAAATGCTAAAGTACTATGATGTTTCAGATATAAGAAAAAAAAATCCACCATTTGCCTTGTTTTTCAACATTTAAAATCCCTGTAGCAGAAACGCTTTACTTTGTGCAAAAATATTTCACAGTAACACTAGACTCGAGTAAGTAAAAATTATTAACTTTATTCAAGTTTACTTGATTTTCTTTGACAATGATGCATAATTCACTGTCACAAACAGAATGATTCAAACAGAAGTGATTGTCACAAACACAAAATGAATAAGTTATGTCAAAAAGTGTTATCACTTAAACAAAATGAATTAGTGATGTCAAAAAGTGTTATCACTTAAACAAAATGAATAGTGATGTCAAAAAGTGTTATCACTTAAACAAATTGAAAAAGTGATGTCAAAAAGTGATATCACTTAAACAAAATGAATAAGTCATATCAAAAAGTGATATCACTTAAACAAAATGAAAAAGTGATGTCTAAAAGTGTTATCACTTACACAAAATGAATTAGTGATGTCAAAAGGTGATATCACTTAAAAAAATGAATTAGTGATGTCAAAAAGTGTTATCACAATTCTGATTTATTGATGTCTCATTCTATTTAATGACATCACTCATTAAGGAATTAAGGTTTTTTTTTTTTTTTTTTTTTTTTTTTTGGGGGGGGGGGTTGGGGGAGGTGGGGGGTGGGGGCTGGTAGTAGCAGGAGCTGAGCTAGTTATGGTGGTGTTGGTTGGTTGTAGGTAGTAGATTATTATATTAGGGAAATTTACTACCAGTTTTTCTGGTCCAGATTTTTTAGCCTAGTGGTATAGTGCTCATTTTTCACATGTATGAAGTGGGTTTGATCCTCAGCCATTATGTTGGGTTAGGAAATCAATTTTAAGGTGTTTCCTTCCTCCTGCTACATCAATGATTCAGTTAGTAATAACAACAAAATAAATAGTTAAACAGTTCCTTGTAAATATCACTTATTTAATTTATCAATATAACTTAACGAAATTGTCTATCTCGAGAAAGGGGGTCTTGGGTTCAAACCCTGGCCAGGTCAGATATGAAAATTTAAAATATTGCTTCCTTGCCTAGCACACTGCATTTAAGGAGAATAAATTATGGACCTGTTCACAGAGTGCCAGGATAATGGATAATGGGGGGGGGGGGTGGTATGCTTGTCTATGGTATACTGACTTGATGAACTAGCACCATACAAAAAAGTCACCCTGAGTTTTCACTAGTACCTGGTAGGCCATAATACACAATGTTACATCACCTACGTACACACACTTGTTTTTAGATTATTCTATAGAAATAAAGAATCTTTATCATCGTAAAAAACTGAAAAATTGCCAAAACAGCATTAAGCATTATTACAACAACAACAACAACATCTAAATGAAATTGATATCACTAATTCTAACTTAGCTAACGAGAGAGCATTCTGCACTTATTGGAAAGGTCTTTGGTTTGATTACCAGTCTGGCTCCTGCATTTTTGCCCTGTTAAATCTGGGGGCATGTTCAACTGTAGAAATGGCAATTCAACAAATTTGTCAAGGTTGTCATCTGAAGTTTTTAAGTCAGTGTAGATAAATCAAGAAAGAAAGGGAGAAATATGGCAGACTGGGCTTGATAGATGTTTAAGTAGATTATCTGGTAGAGTAACCTGCTGGTATTTGGAAAGTTCTCGGTACAAGTTCCCAATTTGTCTGCTGCATTTTTTCCTTTTTCACTTAGATTTGAGAGATCATCCTTTTCTGTTTAGTTCACTCAAGCCTAACTTTAAAAATTCTTTGTTTGCTGTTTTCCAACCCATTTTATCTACATGTGGGTAGGTAGTTAGGAAAAAAAAAATTTTAGTTTTTGAAAACTTTTAAAAAGTTTCTAATAATATTTAAATACAATTCACTTTGGTTGGTTGTAATGATGTTTAACATCGCATCAGCAATTTTTCAGTGACCTCAAGGTTGATGCTACTAACAGGGTTAAATTATTCAGGATGTTCGGGATGAGAAGTACAGCTATCCATTTTCTAGTACTTTCAGTACTTTGATTTTACATTGTAAGATCTCAGTACAAGTGACATAATCTAAATACTGCAAATTATAAGACCAAATTTTAATCAGATACCTCAGTGAGAGTTGAGTTGAGTAATGGTGCTTAACGTCCCAGTCAAGAATATTTCACTTATATCGAGACATCACCAGCTATAGGCGAAAATGCAGAAATTTTGCCTGAGCGTTGCGCTGATGGCATTATACAGCAGTGTTCTTTATCATGCCACGCCTGCCATGACATGGGACATCGTTTATTTTAAGATCCCATCTGAAAGAACCGTGACTTTCATTTCGTAATGCCGAGTGCTTGACGAAAGAACAGTCACTACCCACTTTCAAGTCTTGGTCGGGTTAGACCTGGTTGCGGTTCGAACCCATGACGTTCCACTTATGGAGCGAGCTCTCTACCAATTGAGCTACCGCAGTGCTCAGATACCTCAGTGCCCAAGTGGTCAAAAATTTCCATTACAGATCACAATGCCTCTCCCCACCTAGGTTTAGTACCCACCCTGGCAGATTTTAGTATGAAAAAGTTTGTATTCCTTGCTAAATGTCAGTGGTTTTCTCTGGGCACTCTGGTTTTCTCAACAATCCCAGACACAACCATCTTGATACAAGTAAACAATTCTTGACTGGGGCATAAAAAACCAATACTGAAGTTAACTTAACCAATTTCAATCTTTTTATATTTTTTATTTATTCAGGATGTGCACCAGGCGACTTCTGTTCATCAATTTAAAGAAGCATGCAGTCATTGTGATTATCATAGTTGTATTACTGTTGTTATTCTTAATAACGAAAGTCAGACATGTCGGGTAAGTTTTCAGTTAATAAAAAAGATAGTTTAATTTGACGAGTTTCAAACCGTTTCATTGGTTGAAAAGCGAAGAATATATTCAAGTCATTTCTCAACAGCTGTATTTGACTGGTTGTTTTTCATTGAGCAAAAGGCTCTTCCATTAACCAATCATTTTTTCTACCCTTTTTTTTGACCAATCAGATTACAGAACCAATTTTTTTATATTTTTCATAATTTGACTGGTAAATTGCTCTATAGAGTTCCATTTCTAAACATAAACCTGTTGTTCAGTCACCAAGGTTGCATCAATTACTTTTTACCAGTTATAATTTTAAAACTTTGTGGAGCTGAAGACACGTGTTTATATGGTTGGAAAAGTATTGAATAGAGCTATTCAAGTGTATTATCAATGAAATCTTGCAAAGCGTTTTTGCACTGTGGTACAATACACATTACATTTCTTATATCTGTATTTACAAATTTTTTATTTGAATAAATATTTAATACTAGTATTTAACTTAAAACTTTTAAAAATAACATTCTTCTGGTGGAATAGATGTTAGTAGTTTAAATTTGATTGACAGTTTTTTGTCCACCTCCAATTTGCGACAGTTGTCTAAAAAATTATAATCTTAAATAGTGAATGTTAATTGTTGAGTTATTTGTAGAAATACATGCATAACTGTAGAATCATTAATATTCTTTGGGTTGAAATTTTGTGGTTTTGCCTTTTTAAAATTTTGGTGGTAGAAATTTTCGAGGAATTGAGTTTATGTGAAAATAAATCCCATTAAGGGCATTGGTAATTAAATTTTTTTTTTATGGCATTTAAGTTTGTGGTTTTCAGTAATCCAAGAAAATAATGAAATATTATATTCCGGGAATATTAGTGATTTTACAGTAATTAACAATAGCGACTGTATTTTCATGTTAATATCAAAACAAGACGCAGATATTTAAAGTTGAATTTGTTAACTACCTGCAGTTAACATTGTATTAGAGGATAATGACTGACAGGCCGCAGGTGTACAGGTAGTTTGGTCTAATGATGACCAGTTTGAATTGGGACAATGACTGAGGCCGACACATCAAAGGTCTTAGCCCCAATTGTATTTCAACAAGAATTGCCATTCAATTTCTTTGCTTCTCAGTATTTTATTGATGAGAGATAAGTTATATATTAAATATTCAAGTTCCAAGCATTTTCAATAATAATTTTACACAAATTACTGTCACAAACACAGTGACTCAGACAGTATGTGAATTCCATTACAAGCGATTAGAAAACTCCAAGCCATCAGTATCTATTGTTTAATCATTAATTCATTCTGTCTGCTGCTGAAATAACAATTTATGATAATTGTTTTAAAAATAATTTAAGTCAATGTATAATTTCTATTTTCAGATTCCTGTTAAGCTTTTTAAGTAAGTAAATATACAGGGGCGGATCCAGAATTTTATAAAAGGGGTGAAAATTTTATCATGAGAGCATTGCAAGCATTGAACATTGAAGCCCTCTCCCCCCCCCCCCCCCCAGCAGCAAGAGGGTCTTGGAGCTGGGAAAGGCCTTTAGTAGGTCATTACAGAGGCCTGTGGGAGGGAGGGAGACCAAGGGACTAAGCCCCAGCAGAAAATGATTTTTTTATATTTCTGGTGACATTTTGTCCATACATTTTTCTCTTTTTCTCTCTCTTTGGAATTTTTCAAAGGAGGAGGGTTGCAACCCCAGCAAACCCACTCCTACCTAAATCAATCGACTTACATACACCAAGATTTTTTTTTTTTTTTTTTTTTTTTTTTTTTTGGGAAAATTCAGAATTTATTAAAATATTGTTGAATTATCTCCCTTAACAGATTTGAAAAGTGTACCCATAATATTTAATATGTAATACTGAAGGTTTCCCTTGCTTCCAGATATTAGGAGTCTTGGGGACTAAGGGTACTTACTGGGCCATCATTGGCTCCAATTCATAATTGAAATTTTTTAAAGTCACAAAATTTCTTTGTTCAATCCTTTTTCAGACCACTCAGCCAACAAGTGCCCTATTTTGGCTAAAACATTAAGACGAGCTGCAACTCATTCCACATCATTTGCTGATAAGTTTCCATTGAAAAGCCTCTCATTAAGAATATAACTACCTACTGAAATTTATTTGCTTCACTGATCAAAGATGTTGTCACATTTGTATTTTAGTCTTTACCTGAGCAGCCATCCACGAAATGCAACAGCATTAATATTGATACCTTGTATTTATGTACACCTAATGTAGATTTTTTTCATGTTATTTGCCGTGTAATGGACTTGCATCAAATCTAAATGCCGAGGGACTGTAAAGATTCTGTTCTTATAATTGTATCTTATACCAATCGACCACTGTGGTAGCTCAGTTGGTAGAGTGTTCGCTCCATAAGTGGGAGGTCATGGGTTTGAACCCCGACAGGGTCTATCTCAAGACTTGAAAGTGAGAAGTAGCTGTTCTTTCACCAAGCACTTGGCATTACGAAATGAAAGTCAAGGTTCTTTCGGATGGGAACTTAAAATAAATGTGGTCCCTTGTCATGAATGGCGTGGCACAATAAAGAACCCTGCTGTATAATGCCAAAAGCGCAACACACATGTAAAATTTCTGCACTTTTGCTTATAGCTGGCGATGTCTCGATATAAATGAAATATTTTTGACTGGGACGTTAAACACCATTACTCAACTCTCAACTCTTGATACCAATCATAGTCACGTAATGGTCACATGACTGTAGCATCGTAAGATGAAAGTTCTAATTATAATACATGTATCTATTTTTCACCTGGAAATCAAGAATCCTTGTCACATGATAGTCATAGGACTGACTAGTGCATATGATGCAAGTTCTAGTCACATCTATTGTTCTTGTACCTGAATATTAAAAATTTAATAAGGTCACATGATGGTCACATGACAAATGGCACATCATGTGATGCAAGTTTGAGTCATATATCTATGTTTTTGTATCTAGAAAATACAAATTCACCTTAGTCACATGATAGTCATATGACAAGATGTACAAACCCTCCAATAAAATTAATTTCTTTTGATGTTTTTAGTAAATGGTTATCAAAATAATAGTAAGTATACATACATCAGTAGAGTAGAACCTGCTTTAGTAACCACCTCCATAGAAAGAACATTTAGTGACCTCCATAGAAAGAACATTTAGTGACCTTCATAGAAAGACCATTTAGTGACCTGCATTTTCTGTAAAGATTGCCTTAGCGCCTGCATTTTTTTAAAGCTTTTTTGAAATTTTAATATTCAAAGTGTAGTTTTTATATGGCTAAATTTATTTTATTTTAGCATGAATAAAATACTATTCCACAAGAGGGAGAAAGAAAGAGAGAGAGAGGAGAAAGAGAGGAAGAGAGGGGGAGAAAGAGAGAGTTGGAGAGAGAGAGACAGAGAGAGGTGTTAATTAATTATAAAAATTATTTTAAATAAATAATTGGAATTATGTTCAACCTATCAGATTTATACACATTTAGTGCTTATACTCTCCACAATTGCACTAAACTTATCAAACATAGAACAATTAATTTTATGTCAAATACTTGAGAAATTTGCAGTTTGACTTTGCTGAAATTCGGCTTTTATAAATGATTGTGCAGTGAAAGAGAAAAATAACAGAACTCTTCATTATTTGAAGATAAAAATGTTTGTGTTTTATATGCCATTCCAGGGAAACAATGCTAGCTTGATTTTGTCTTTCGACATGATGTATTTAAATTGGCATCAAATTTTGAACAAATTATACCTTGTTGTCAGATCTTGCATTACAAACTACAAAAATAAGCCTGCCAGATACTTTTTAAAAAATTTAAAAATATGCATTTGTATGCAGACAAAAAAATCTGTAGTTTTTGCAGTAGTAATTTTTTAGGTCCAGGTGAGCAGTACAGGCCCATTTTGCCTCATCTATGGATATTTTAGTTTATACACTTTTATAGCACACAGTTTGTTTGATTTTTGTTTTGTTTATGTCTGTGTACTCAAACATTGATCACAAGACGTCTTGTTGTTACTCCGTAATCTCTGTTGTTTTATTATTATTTAAATTATTATTATTAATATTATTATTAAATATTTATTTTATTATTATTATTATTATTATTATTATTATTATTATTATTATTATTCAAATTATTATTATTATTATTATTATTATTATTATTATTATTATTATTATTATTATTAAATATTTATTTTGATGATGATGATGATTATTATTATTATCATTATTATTATTATTATTATCAGTATCCCTCATTTCTGACAGATATTTATTTCAGAGGCATCTCCTCATGTTTCTTATTCGATCACTGATTAAAATTTTGTCAACTGGTACATGTAGCTATAGGGATTGACCATGGAAAGGTCACTTTCTCACCATTTTTCGGAATTCAGAAAGACTCTGGAGAAATTCGGTTAAAACCAATAAATTCCAAAGATTTCTTTCTTTCTTTTTTTTAATTTCTTCCACTATTTGGAGCACCACCTTAGAGGTGTAACTGGTAGCAACTATCACACTTACACACAGAGAGAGAGAGAGAGAGAGAGAGAGGGAGAGAGGGAGAGAGCTGATATGCAGACATATACTTAATTGCAAGTATACATTCTAGCTTTTAAATTTAATTTCATTTTATTATGTACATAGTTAACTTATGTTTATCAATGGACAGAATATTGATTATTGAAAAAAAAATCTATAGTATTGTCTAATTATATCTTTGACACTAAAGATATCTTACAAATTAATCAATTTTTATTTCGTAATAAAATATATTTTAGAGCGAAAACCATATACTTATATATGCACCTGCCACCAGAAATGATTATAAATAACATTTAATTTCCCTTTGAGGGAAACATGTGGCATATTATGCAGTACAGCAGTCTCTTATTTATCCAAGGGCTGATTGGTCTAAAGCATGTGCTTACAGATCAAAGAGCCTTCTACTGATTAGGTTCTGACCTGCTTAAACAAATCCTGAGTGGGTAAGTTTGTCAGTTTAACTGCTAAAGGTCCTTGTTCTTGTGCTTTGGGTGGGGGTTGGCTTTTTATATTGGTGGTGAGGGTTTCTTCGAGTTTCCTCCACCATCCCATACAGGGGCCTTGGTAGTCGATTGGTCTAAAGTGCGTGCTTACAGATCACAGTGCTTCTCACCGCCTAGGTTCGAATCCCACTCGGGACAGATCCTAGTGTGAGAACGTTTGTCAGTTCGCTTGCAGAAGGTCAGTGGTTTTCTCTGGGCAGTCCGGTTTCCTCCACCGTCCCAGAACTGACTGCCTCAAAATAAGTGAAAGATTCTTGACTGGGGCATAAAACACCATAACTCTACTCAACTCCAGAACTACCTGCCTAAAAGATATAAGTAAAAAAAAATCTTGACTGTGGCATTTAAAACACTATCACTTTTTTCATCTCATAGGGGTCTGTTGTTTGAAGCCTGTCAGGAGCACAATGATTGAGTTTTGTATTAATCAGTTGAAAAATTCCTTAACTGATGTTGAAAAAGTCAGTTCACAGATATTAGGGAGGAAACACGAGTTCCTGGAAAAAATAAAAATTTGTCGGGAATTTTCTCATATTTAGATCTATACCAGGAAGAACCAGAACCTAGTTGGTGAGGGGGTTCTATGATTTGTTGATGTAGACGCTAACTGCTCAACCACTTTAAGTGATGGTGCTTTCAGACCAGGCCCCAGTTCACAATCATTCACTCAATTGAGGGTACATTCAACTCAAATATTTCCATTTCTCTAATCAATATTTTTAAAAATTTACGTTTTATGAGACAATGTTTTGTTTTGTTCAACAAACCTACATTAAAGAATTTAAAAATAACATTAGATATTCAATTTTAATGATGCTTTTTCATAAAAATTAACATTGAAATACAATAGCATTTCTTCATTTGAGTTGAGTGTACACTCAGTTGAGTAAATGATTGTGAAACTGGGGCCAGGTTGTTTAAATGGGCTTAAATTTTGGCGATTTTGACAAAAAAAGTCAGTTGAAATTTCAGCGTATTTATTTTGTGTCTAAAACCATTCATGGTCGACTGATATACAAATATTTTCACGATTTTTATTTTAGTTATTTCAGTACAAATGTACTACCACTAAAAAAATAGGCCAAAATTTTCACCCCTGCAAAAATATGTTTTAACAACATTTCCTGTAATATCTCGTTAACCATATTGATTTCTCCATTTTTATAGAATTAAAAAGAAAATTCCTGCTTCACGTATGCTATGATTATTTTATACTGCAAATTTTTGGGAGTGTAGAGTGTATAGGAGTGGAGTAATTGTATTTAATGGACCTTTCAAGATTTGTTCACTAAAATCGTACAGTCCGTTTTTGGATAGGTGAGGAAACCAGAATACCTAGGAAAGACCAAGGACTTTTGGCAAGTCATCTGACTAATTTTCTCACACTAAGATCTGCAGGATTTGAAGATTTTAAGAGCAGGTTTTAAGGGACAATGGGATCTGTAAGATTGCACCTCAGATGCTGTGCCATCAAGGTCACTTTTTGAATGAATGAAAATATAAATAGTTTGTTTTAAAAAAAACTTGGGCTTAAATGCATACCCATCAACACAAACTTATATATACTGTAAACGTACTTATTTTAGTGTGTAGGAATTTAGCGCAATTTACATTCTCTACTGGTTCGCGTGGATTTAAATTAGCGCAAAACAACTTTTGAGAAACAGACTATAAGTCAAAACTTGAAATTTAGCAGTGTATTTAAATTAGCGCTACTGTCCTAGCATGAAAATCACTAAAATTAATACACCGCTAAAATTAGTATGTTTACAGTATCATATATCAAAGTTGGAGTTACCAAAGTTCTACTGTACTGTAGCAGACTAGGTTTGATAGGTGAACAGGTAGCTCAGTTGGTAAAATATTTTACTAGTAGTATGAAGTACATGTTTTTGAGTCCCAGTTTAATCAGTGAATTATTTCCCTTTTCTATTACATTTTGGGGTTCATCAGACCCTAGAAAAAGGCCAACCAACAGGTTGGTTTCAGATCGGAACCTGGTAGTTTCGATTCAAAGAATTTAAAATTAACAAAATTGGAATGGAGGAAGGTGGTGAAACGGGGTCGATAGGTAGTCAAGTAGCTCAATCAGTAGAGCATGCATCTTGCTATTATTGTAAAGGTACCCAAGGTTCAAGTTTTGGTTTGACCTTCATTTTTTTTTCCGTTTCCTGTTTCGGTAATTTTGGTATTTTTTTTTATATATTTCAGACTCTTCCTACATGGTTGACTATGTTGCTGAGAATCTGGATGTGCTTTATATCATTAAAGAGAATAACGAAGGCTGTTTACAAAGTATAGTTCTGACAAATACTGGATATGATCTGATCGTCCCCGGCAACTGGAGCATTTACTTCTACAGCATTAGGATAATAGAACCACATCTGTATCCTTATCTTTCAGGACTTTTGTTATCATCAGGTGTTCGTATTTATCATCATACAGGCTACCTATACGAAATCCGTCCAGATCCCAAGATCTTTCAACCAATCAAACCTAAAGAGCATCTAACTCTGAATTTTAAATCTGCAGATTTTGTTGTATCGACATCAGATATTTTTCCGAATTGGTATATTCATAAACGTGGGGGGAAATCCGCAGTCATAAAAAGTACTGCGAACAAGAGTAATAATTTTGTGGCGCCATTTAATACTTCCGCACAATGGAAACGTTACAAGCAGGACAAGTATCATCCAATCACAGTAATGGACAGATATCATATAAATTCGGATGTAAAAGATTTCGGTTATGCACCTGCTGATAGAATCATACCTACCCCATTTTACATGACTGTGGATGAGGATAAGAAAGTTGTAATTTCTCCATTATCATGGTTTCTTGTTCGTTCAAATGATTTTGCACAGGAAGTGAAATATATTTCTGGTGAGTTAAATTTTGATTTATATATGGTTTTTCTGTCCGTCGTCCGTCCTTCAACAATTGCTTCAAACCACTTCTCAGGTTATTTTGTTTTTTCCTCGGGTACTCCAGTTTTCTCCACCATTCTATGACAGTTTGATGTTATACCAAGTATCTTAATACCTTTGGTAAAAAAAAAAGAAAAAACAAAACAAAACATTGCACCACTTCACTACAAACAAAAAGTCAGGACTGCTCAAAATGCTTAATTTTTTAAATTAAACAAGTAATGATTGGAATGTATTGACATGGAATGTATTGGAATTGATTGGATTAATGGTGTTTACCATGATTGTATACATTCCTGAGGTTAGTTCAGGGATGATGGAGAGATCAAGAGTTCCTAGAGAAAACCAATGACCTTCAACATCCAAACTGATACAACTGTCCAAGTAGGATTCTTACCTAGGCAGGGAGAGGGTACTGTAATTTATTAGTGGATGTGTTCTAGATCACTCGGTCACCAAGGCCCTTTCAACAAGTAATGAGGTATTAAGAGAGATATGATGATGAAATGATGGTCAAATGAAGCTCACTGCATAACCTGCATAGCTTTATCATAGTTAAGTATGTAACATAAAAAAAATGTATGCAACAAGTGCAGGGGTAGAATGTTTGTGGCATCTCCCCCCATTAATAAATTGAAATTATGTTGTTAAATTGTTCATTTTCCAGCATTTTGGGACATTAATAACAGTGGTGGAAACTACAAAACATGCAACAAGAAACCAGATTATTACCCAATCGGTATGTGATTGCCAGATCTACATGTTTAGTACCGGCCGCTGATATTGTATACAAACTTATAATAATAGATATTATAGATATATGTTGTCAATTTAAGTTATTCTATTTTTGTAATCCCATGTATTTATGAAAGCTTAGCATGTGAGCATGATTTACATCAAAAATATGTGTGACACGTGCAATATATGGGATTTGACAGGTATGGTTTATTTTTATTAATATTTAATAATTTGTTTTACTTTTAACAGATAAACTACATTTAAAAACAGTAGACTCTCCCCCAAATGATAGATATATCCTGTTTAAAAAAGAGGACCTGTCTTTCATAAAACATAAAGATGACTATGAATCGGTGACATGGCAACAAGCATATACACTAAAAGTGGATGCATCATCAAATCGTGTGCTCATAACTGCATCAACAGCTGTTGGTGCCTTTTATGCCATTCAGAGTCTCTTGGCTGCTGGGAAATTTGCTGACAGATTATTTCAAATTCCTGAGATGTTAATTAAGGATGAGCCAAGGTTTGAATATAGAGGACTTCAGCTGGACGTCAGCAGAAATTTTCAGACCAAAGCAGAAATTTTAAAGATATTAAACACAATGGCATTATATAAACTAAACAAATTCCATTTCCATTTGACGGACGACGAGGCCTGGAGACTGGAAATACCGGGCCTGATAGAACTGACCGAGGTATGATGAGGTTTGAGTGTAGCTTAGAAATGTGTAAATGATGAACAGAAGAGATTGATTGTTTGATGGAAGGATGGATGGATAGATAGATGGTTGGATTGATGGATTGATTGATTGATTAATTAATGTTTTACGTCCCAGTCAAGAATATTTTACATATATTGAGACATCACCAGCTATAGGTGAAGTGGCAGAAATTTTTACCCTTCCAGTGTGCTAAGGCCAATGTGCAGGGAGGGTTCTTTAGCGTGCCACCCCTGCATCAGTTTTTAAGGACCCCATGACTTTCATTATTAAATGCCAAGTGCATGCAGAAAGAACAATCACTGCCAATTTTCAAGTCTTAGTCAGACCGGACCAGGGTTTGAACAAACTTCGGACAAAAGAGAAGCATAATGGCTGTTTATATGCTTCATTCATGCTTATTCATTTACAAGAGGAGATCTTGAGGGTGAACTTGGCCTGGTCATTTATACATCTGCTTTAAAATTTCAGATTATGCTGTAGTGGTATGCTTGTCTGTGGCACATTGACTCAGCAAGCTAGCAAATTACCAAAAGTTAGCCCTAAGAGTATGCTAGTATGAGACAAACCACTATAAACATTCCCACATCCCAGGTATACACAAACTTGTTCTGAAATTAATCTATAACCTTGCACTAGTCACGAATAGCTGAAAAATTGCTGATGTGATGTTGAACAACATAACAGCAATGACAACAACAACTTACATTAATGCAGTCAATGCTGGAATGGTGGAATGAAATAAAGTAATGGGGTTATAGTTTATAGTCAAGGCCATATTTTCAATATCATTTGTTATGGTGGTGTAGCCCATTATTTTTCATATCATTTGGTATGCTGATAAACCCACTATTTTTCATATTGTTTGGTATGCTGGTGAAGCCCACTATTTTTCATATGATTTGGTATCCTGATGAAGCCAACTATTTTTCATATCATTTGGTATGCTGGTGAAGCCCATTGATTTTCTTATCAATTGGTATGCTGGTTAAGCCCATGGATTTTCTAATAATTTGGTATGCTGGTGAAGCCCATTGATTTTCTTATTAATTGGTATGCTGGTGAAGCCTATGGATTTTCTTATCATTTGGTAAGCTGGTGAAGCCCATTGATTTTCTTATCAAATTGGTATGCTGGTGAAGCCCATTGATTTTCATATCATTTGGTATGCTGGTGAAGCCCATTGATTTTCATATCATTTGGTATGCTGGTTAAGATCATTAGTTTTCATTCATACAATCTGGTATATTGTTGAAGCCAGTAGATGCTATACTGCAGATGCAGCTTTAAAACATAACTCATCATAAGTTTTATATCATTTGAAATCCCCCTTAAATGTGAGAGTGATTGAAAGCATTGTGAACTAAACACAGCTATTTTACCTTTGATTATTGTAAAAATAAAAATGTTTTGTGTTCTTTTGACAGTTTGGATCAAATCGTTGCCATGGGGACAGCAGTGAAACAAAATGTTTAAAACCTCAACTTGGCTCAGGTCCATTTCAAGATACATCAGGATCGGGGTTCTATTCGGTTGAGGATTACCGGGAAATTTTACGGCATGCCTCATCACTTCATATCCAAGTCATTCCAGAATTTGACATGCCCGGACATTCGTTTGCTGCAATCAAATCAATGGAACTCCGATATATCAAAAGCACTATAGGAAAACAGAAAAACGACAGCAATGGTCAACAGAGAAAAAATTTGCCTTGGAAATCATCGACAGAATTTTTGTTATCAGAATTTGGAGATAACTCATCTTACATGTCGGTTCAGCATTTCAAAAATAACTCGATGAATCCTTGTATCACATCAACATATACATTTATTCATCACATCATAAAAAGTGTCAAGAAAATGCATGAAGATATTCAGCCATTGAAAATGTTCCATTATGGTGGAGACGAGGTCCCAAATGAGGCTTGGTCAAAATCGCCGGCATGTAAAAAGCTCATAGAGAGGGATTTAAATATTAAAGATCGCCAGGGCTTGAAGAAATATTTTGCAAAAAGAGTTTTTGAATTGTTAGAAACTGAAGATTTAGACATCGGAGCTTGGGAAGATGGATTGATGTGCAATAAGAAAACCATGCTGCGACAAGAGTTTACTACCAACAGGTAAAATAAATTTGTCACTGATGAGGAATGATTTTCATAAATGTGCACATATGGCACAGCAAAACTTAGCAGGTATTTTGTTATATATTTACTACCTGTGAGCGGGTACCAGTGCTGGTGGAGTTATTCTTCCCGAGGGTATCCATAACTCAGTAGGCAGTACTTTGTGCTGTCAGAAAATGTACCATTTAGCAAAATTTTTTCTGAATTTGAAATTTATTAAAAACTAAGGATTGTTCCCTCATGCAAAGCATTCCTTAGCTGGATTTGGATACATATAAATTTGGAACTTTGGATTTGTTAATTTTCAACTATTTGGCTCATCTTTTTTATCTATCAAACTTTTTGGCCTCTAGTGTTACTGATGAGGAATGATGTTCCGAAATGTGCACATATGGAACAGGAAAATTTAACAGGTATTTTGTTATATTATCTTATTGAGTTTTAACCTTCCATTGAGTTTTAAAAACCTTCTATCTAGATTCTCTCCCTTTACATCAGGAGTGAATATTATCTCCCTTTAAATCAAAGTCAATTTGATAATGTTAGGCATTATTAAGACATGGTCCGAGTCATTAAAACCACAATAGAAAAAAGGAAATACATAATATTTTTTTTCACCAGTGGGAAGGATATCCTCTTCCATCCTCTCCCCAGCTTACCAGCTTCACTGATTCACACACGGCTTTGCTGTGTCTTGTCTTTCCCTATATTCTTTTAAAATAGGTTGCAGGTATGTATAATTGTAATCAGGTTTTGCCCTGGTTTCACAATCATTCCTTAACTAAGATTTTCCTTAACTTAAATTTAGCAAATTTTAGCAACCTCTTTATGCGTTACAAATTAACAATTTGTGCTAATACTAAATACAGACGTTAAAAGCTTGAATTGTTTTTTTAAAATGACACCTTAAATTAGTAAATATTTCAATAATTAACAAATTTAGTAAGGTTTCAGATTTGCCAGATTTAAGTTAAGGAAAATCTTAGTTAAGGAACGATTGTGAAATCGGGGTCTGGAATGGTTTAGAAAACCTAAGTTCCCTAAGTAACAAAATCTTTCAGCAATTGATCTGAAAAACTTTCTCA